>PVIC010013983.1:0-26478 GCA_004025085.1 Thryonomys swinderianus
AGGCCCAGCCAGTAACAACTTGCCCATCATTCCCCCGGTGCCCGCTGGGCATGAGGCACTGTGCCAAAGGCCTGAGCCTGGGGGGCAGCCATGGTCCCAGACAGTGACGCCCAGCACTGGTTGCCTGGGTGCTGCCCGCCAGTGCCTGGAGACCACTTCTCACCCAATCGCGACTCTGTCAGAAAGAGGAAAACCCACCGCTCGGGGCCACCGATGCCAGCTCTTCTGCACCGAGGCGCAGGGGGTCTGGCGGGGTCAGGACAAACGTACTCAAAGGCCTGGGGCCCGGAGACCTGCCCCACAACGCCCAGCGCCCTCCGCGCTCCCCCGTCTCCTTCCACTCCCTGCCCTGTGCTGCCCTGCTGGCCCTGCTGGGCCCTGCGCTGTCACAGGAACCACAGAGGGCCCGGTGCCGACGGCGTAAAGCCGGGCCTCCTCCTCGGAGCTCCAGTGGCTCCTGAGGCACCGCTCTTGACAAGATCCAGAAAGCTGAGGTGTGGCGGCCGGGGCCACAGCAGACCAGGCTCGGGGGCTGGTGGGAGCAGCGCGGGCTCTCCGGGGCGGAGACGGCAGTGAGAGCAGGTGGGACGGGCCGGGCCGGGCCGGGGCAATGGAGCGTCTGCCTCGTGCCCAGGTCCCTTCCACAACGTGAGCCGAGCCGTTTCCCCAGGCGTCCTGTTCCCTCGGCTGCTACGGGGACAGCAGCCTCTGAGCGGCCCGCCCGCACCTCCAGAGAAAGGGGACGCTGGGCTCCCGCCCGTCCCCTCCCAGAAGAGTCTGCCCTTCGCCTGAGACCGAAACACGCTGGAGCTGGAGGCTGACACGCGGGAAACCCGTCAGGGCGAAGACACTCGCTCCAGCAGCACCCACGGGACGGGGGATGAGCCGAGCGGCGGGAGCAGGGCCGCTTCGTCCTTTGCCCAGGAGTCCACCCTCTGCCAGTCTGCCGGGGCCCGGGCAAGGTACTGAGGCTCACAGTTCCGCCCACCATCCCTGCGTGGCTCCCGGGCAGGGCGCCCGGCACAGGGGCCTGCGGGGGGAGGGGCGGGGCAGAGCTCAGGCCGACAGGAAGCTGGGAGAGGCGAGCGCCAGGCCGAGCGAGCCTCCTTGAGGACAGTCCCGGGCTCAGCTCTTCGGCTAGGCCCCGCCTCCTAGCCGCCCTCGGGCTCAGAGCAGACAGAGCCGTGGCCTTCTGAAAGTCCCGGTGCTGAGTGCCTGAGGCTCTTGGGGGCCATGGAGGTGTAAACCGTAACACGCCCCGATCCCTTTCCTCTCCCAGTATGCCACCTCGGGCAGCGTGGGTTTTAGCTGCCCTCAGGCCACACTGCGGTCTGTGCAGGCGGTATGACACAAGGACCATGTTCCGCCTGGCCACGGGGCCATGCCAAGTTTGTCCCCAGAGCTGTGCCCACTTTTGCTCAGACATGGGGTCCTTGCAGACAGCATCGGAAGAGACCGCCTAGATGGGGTGGCCCCAGCGCAGGGAGTGACCATGCGGAGGAGGACCCACGGGAGGGAAAAGGGTTGGAATACACCGGGGTCCCCCCGCCCCGGCAGCTGCACACGGCAACCCCCACCCGGCTCTGGAAGGGAGACGGTGATCGGAGGGGACAGGTGCGCCGGCTGTTTAAGTCCTCTTGGTGTCTGAGTCTCAGAGCCCAGCAGGCCCGCCAGGGCAGCTGGCACAGCACGGGCCCTGTGCCTTGGAGTCCAGCCACTCTCCAGGGACGCTCCAGGATGAGCCATTTGCCCTGGATGTGTGTGACACGGGTTGGCTTTGCTCTCCACTGCCCCCCAAGGCTGCAGTGACACCTGCCCACAACCTACCTCCTGGTCAATTTCCCTGTCAGGAACTGCCTTTTCCTGGGATGGCCACATGACATGAGCAGGCCAATCAGAGCATAGCATCTCCCTGGATGCTTATGATTGGCTCCCAGGTGGACGCCTGTCCCAAACTGAACCCGTAGTTGTCAGGTTCAGTGTTTTTGTTGAAAATCCTACAAGGAAACAACTGGATCAAGTAGTGCCTGAAGCTAGTCTCTGTGGAACATTCAGCATTCAGTTTCATGAGTCACCAAATGTATCAGTCACTTTTCCTGTGGCTGGAACAGAATGCCTGAGGCATACAATTTAAGGAGCAAAATGGTGGGTGGGCCAGGGATGTAGCTCAGTGGTGCTGCACCTGCCTGGTAAGCACAAAGTCCTGAGTTCGATCCCCAGCATGAAAGAAAGAAAGAAAGAAGGAAGGAAGGAAGGAAGGAAGGAAGGAAAGAAAACCAAAATGATTTATTTTGGCTCAGTTTTAGAGAATTCTGTCTTCCATCAACAACCCCGTCCCCCCCTTCCTCCCCTGCCACTGGCCTGGCCCAGCCCATCTGCCCCCCCAATCTGCTATGCCCACAGAGCTTTTAGCCTGGGGCTGTGGGTCTCTGGCCTGTCATCACATGACTGCCCTGCAGCCTGAGGACACTGCCAGGCATGGGGACCACTCTGTGTCCACCACCCACAGAGGACATGCAGGTTCTTGGGACAGGTGCTGCCAGGGAGGCTGGGAGTAGGGTCCCTGAGCACATGCCTACTCGAGGCTTCCTCTCTCGGGAATGCTGAGACTCCCCACAGCGGCTGCCGCTCCTTCCCTCACCCTGTGCCTGCCCGCAGGGGCCTGACCAGCAGGCTGTGCATACAGTAAATCCCCAGTTGGTGGCCATGTTCCACGTGCCCATGATTCCAGCACTCAGGAGGCTGAGGCAGAAGGACCGCCACAAGTTCAAGGCCAGCGTGGACTACATGGTGAGACCCTGTCTCAAACGTAAAAAGAACAAATAAAAAGCACACACCCGGGCCAGAGATTTAGCTCAGTGGTTCCAGCGCCTGCCTCGCAAGTGCAAGGTCCTGAGTTCAATCCCGTGACTACATAGAATACTGGGTGTGGCGACTCACACCCACCAGCAATCAATACCACATACCACAGTGCCGGGCGTGGTTGCTCACGCCTGTCATCCCAGCACTCGAGAGGCAGAGGCAGGAGGATTCCTGAGTTCCAGGCTTGCCTGGGCTACACAGTGAGCTCAGGGCCAGCCTGAACTACAATGCGAGACCCTGTCTAAAAAAAAAAAAAAAAAGAAAAAAAAGCACACACCCCCGGGAGGGATGTCTGAAGAGGGCCAGGACGACCCAGGCTCTCCTGGCCTCCTGGCCCACAGCAGCCCCAGGAAGGAGCACTATTAATATACACTGATCCCTAATCAAATCTGGGTAATTTCACTAGAAACCTTTCCATAATTTCATCAATGCTAAAGGATGACGATAGCAACAAATTAAACCAATAGGCATGAATTCAGTTGCTCAAGAGGAAAATGTAGCTTGATTTAGGAACGGATGCTACAGTTTATTAACCGATCTAAATTAATTCGATTTTGAGCCACTGTTAAATATACATTAGGATGTATCTCCCACCAGCGTAGCCACCCAGCGGGGAGAGGACAGGGGTGGGGCTGGTGGGAGAGAGGTGCCTGCCGGTAACCGTCACTCCGGGGTCTCAGGCTGGGCGCTCGAGACTGGAGAACGGGGAGCTGAGACCAGCAGGGTCTGGGTCACAAACTCCATCTGAGCAGGCTTAAGCCCAGGGCTTCAGGAAGAGCTGGATCAGGCACCCCAGCTCAGCGGGTCGGCTCCTTCTCTGCCCTGGGGCGTGGCTTCCGCAGAAGGGCCCTCTCTTCCTTGCTCTGGTCCTGTGTGAGCCCTGCCCAAGCACGCAGGGGCTGTCCTGCCGGGCCCTGTTGAGGCTCTGACCGCCCTAAAGCGAGAGAAGTCAGGCCCCTGGCCTGGGCCCACACTTACACAGCAGGAGCCAGAGGCTGGCAAGACCAGTCCAGGGAAACCCGGCCGAGTCCCCGCACTGAAGCCCCAGCCACACGCGGCCTTAGGTGGCCGGCAGTCATTTTCTGGCACACGGGGGTCATGTGGGGCGCCGCCCACCGCGGCCACAGCCCCCACTCCCTGCCGGACGAGCTGGACGTCCATGTGCCTCTTAGCACAGTCGCTCGTGCAGAAGGCAGAACTGTGACAAGAACTTCTGACAAGAACCGCGCAGGCCTGCGTCCCCCCGCAGGCGTGTCTCCCGGGACCCTGGACCCTGAGCACCCCTTCCAGCAGGCCCTGGGGTCCCCCCTGCCACTCACTCTGTGCCAACTCCACTTGTCTTACCGAGCCGCTGTGTGCCCTTGGCCCAGCCTCTGCCCTTCTCCGAGCCCAGAAACTAAAAGGACAGACGGATGTCCGTCCCCATCAGGGGCTTCTGGCCCTGCAGCTCAGGCGCCCTCGATGGGGCAGAGCCGGCCTCACTAAACTGCTCGTCCGCTCAAGCCGCGCTGTGATCCCCAAGGGTGCGGCTTGATCCCAACTCCGCCTGGGACTTCTCCACAAAGAGGATGGGAGCCCCGAGCCAGGCTGTTCAGACGCTGGTTAGAACATTCCTGAAGTTAAAGGGCGGAGTTACATTTAGTGTTAGCTCATTGGTTGGGCCCGGCAATTCTATTGGTTACAAGCTTACAGGTCTCATTGGCTACGAGGGGACGGACTACAAGCTCCATTGGTTAGAACGGTGCACAGATTTCCACCAATAGAGAGGAAGCAAATACAACGAACTCTTTGAAGGCGAAGGAACTTCGGAGCCCAGAGAGCCTTGTTCTGAGGTGCCGAACCCCAAATGTAACGAGAGCTACAGAGGAAAAGGGAGGTTCACTGGACTGTCACAGGAGAATCTGGAGCTTGACGCGAATGAAAGGTTCTGCAAAATCGCTTCCGCTTCTCGGAGGTAAAAGGGGAGCGTGGGCAGAGACGCACGGGAGAGGACGGGCGGGCCGTCGTGCCGTCAGAGGCGGGCCTGGAGCCAAGGGGCATGAGGACTGCGGGCCCGATGCCCAGAGAGGCGGCGGGCGGGAGCACAGCTGCAGGAGCGACTGGACCAACCGCAGGACCACGGAGCACGAAGCTCCCATCAGTTCAAGCCCGTCAGGCAGGAACCAGTTTCCACATTTACCAGTGGGAAACTGAGGCCCAGAGAGGGCAAGCACTCGTGTGAGATTGCACAGCGCTGAGAGCAGGCGGCTGCATTTTCTCTCTGCTGGCTGTCCCAAAGAACTCAGCGGGGCCAGCACCAGCTAGTACAACCCCGCAGGAGGCGGAGCCCAGGAGCTCTGCATGCCCTGCCATAGAGCCTCTGCTGGCGAGGCCTCTCTGCTTGGCATGGTCCTTGGTGCTGCTGGCTGGCCAGTGCAAACTGCCACGTGGAGGAGTCCGTGCTATACTGCTTCGGATCACACGGACTGCCAGTCTCACCTGCTGCTGTCAATCATCTGCCTTCCATTGAGGGCAGCCAATGGGAGGCTCCAAAGGCAGGTGGGCGGGGCAGCCAGGGAGGGTCCTGCTCTCCCTGCAGATCAGGCCCTACTCCCCAGGCATCACATGACACATTCGGGTTTCACTCTGTGGATTTAAGGGTCATTTGTGTGGCTGGTAACATACACCAAGGGTCTACAACTGCAGGTGCATTGCTGGCATTCTTAGTCCCTGAGAGCTCTGCTCTGGACACAGGGCCTTTGCACATGTGCTCTGGGTCCTTAAGCAGAAACCCACCCTCCCTCCCTACCAGCTTCTGCTGGAGGCGGTGGGGTCCAGGCACACACAGGAATTAGGTGAGGGGCCTGTCTGGAGGGATCCCCGTTATCTTGCTCCACAGCTATCTAGCTGTCAGGGTGACCCAGGCTCAGGGAGCCGATGGCAGGGGTTTCACACTCCTGTGAGCACCCCTCACACCGGACCGGCACACTCGGAAGTGGGCAGAGCGGTAGCCGTGGACCACGTGTAAGTGGGTGAAATCTGGGTGCAGAGACCAGGCCTGGGGACACAGACGCAGACGCCTCCTGCCCCCACAGCTGTGCCCGCGGGCTCTGGCCAGCCCGGCCCTGGGCCACAGGTGCCCCTTATGACAGGCGAGCAAACCTGGCCAGGACCCTCGGGCAGGGACACTGCTACCATCCGCTGGGCACCCTGAGCTTGCCAGCGGGTAACAGGGATGGGCTGGAGAGGGTCACAGCCGCATGTGGGGGTTCCTGGCCCCCGGGGGCAGCTGCCCTCTTGTCTCACGACTCTGGGGAAGGTGCCCGGGGCCTCCGCACTGAGCTGCAGCATCAGATCTTGTCTCTGAACTAATTTGCAGTTCTCCTGCCTCAGCCTCCTGGAGGTCAGCAGCACATCTGCTGGCTCCACCCACTGCCACCGCGGACTCCAGCACCCGGGGTGGTGACAGTGACTGAGACGCCCCGGGTAGAAAAAGTAGCAGCCAAACTGGAAGGCCCAGGTGTCTGCTTGGCATCGCCTGACCACACGTGCTGCCACCAAATCCCGAGACCACAACAGCCCTTGGAGGAAAGAAAGGCAGTGGCAGACGGTGGGTGTTTCCTGGGCAGCATGGCCCCCGCCAGGGTAACAGCACCATCCCTGCAGGGCTGCAGCCCAGCCCGGAGCATCTGCCCAGCCGCGGCTCCCCAGAGCCTGGCAGCCTTCAGGTGCCCGCAGGGCCGCCTGCCGTTTCTGTTCCTCCAGGCTGCACCGGGCCTCTGGGCCTCGGACGTGGACACAGGCTGTGCTGCGGGCTCTGTGGTCCTGAACGGGGGCACCAGGCCTGCCCTCTGGAGCTGGCAGCCACGGGCACACAGATGTGGATGCGTCTGGCACATACAGAAGAATATGGAGACAGATATAAACCTGAGCAGGGCCGGGCACGGTGCCCGGGGACTGTCAGAAATAGCGTGGAGAAGCCTCACTGAGGACTCACATGGGGCATTTGAACAAATGAATGAAAGACAGAATGAACAAATGAATGAATGAATGAAACTGTTGCAGGAGCCAAGCTCACTTCACTGAGCCACATCCTGCTCCCATTCATTGAATTTTGAAACAGGGCTGCTGAGTTGCCCAGGCTGGGCTTGAACTTGTGATCCTCCCGCCTCAGCCTCCCAGAGCTCAGGGACTACAGGCGTGCATCACCGTGCCTGGCTGGCCCAGGGTCCTGGACAGAGAGCGCCTCACAGTTGCCGGAAGGGCAGGACCTGTGGGGGAGGGGCGGGGCCGGCGGGAGCCAGCCAGGTCAGGCGGGGCGGGCTGTGCCTCTCCGCCGACCTCGCAGCCACACAATAGGCCTCCACCGGAGCCGGCGGTCTGCATCTGCGTGGCCTCCCCCGCAGGGTGGCAGCGGCAGGGGACACAATCTGTTCTCTATTTGTCACGGCTGTGGCTGCCCCCGCCCGCCCTCCGCCTCTGCAGCCTGGGACACTCCTTGGCTGCCAGAGCAGGATTAGCGCTGCCATCCTGGCGGCCGAGCCAGGAGGAAGGTCCAGGGGCCCGCGCAGCTGCCACCCCTCCTCTGGAAGACAGGGTCACTCACACCCGGCCTCCTGCCCTCAGGGCAGTGGCCTCCACCTCTGCCAGAGTGCTCTCCTGGCTCTGGCTGGACCTCCTGGCCATGCGCAAACTCGGCTGTGGTGGGCATCAGCAACCACAGGGGCCTCCGATTGTGCCAGTCACCACCCGGGGACCCCGGGGACCATGAGGACCTGTCTGCTTTTGCTTTACAGGTTTATTTGTCTCTTTTTGTTCTTTTGAGCTCAGAGCCTTTGCACCGAGCTATTTTCATAGCCCTTTTTAATTTTTTCTTTTTTGATTTTAAGACAGGGTCCCCTAAGTCACCAAACTGCCCAGGTGGGTCTTGAACTTGTGATCCTCCTGCCTCAGCCTCCCAGAGGGGTGGGATTGCAGGTGTGCTCCACTACAGCCCTGAGTTCCTGCGTCTGCTGCCCGCTTCCTTCTGCACAGTTGTCTGGTCCACATGCGTGTGCGTGCCAACCAGCGGGAGCAGCCCAAATGTCTGTCTGCTGGCGAGAAATGGGCCAAATGTGGTTTGTTCACGCACTGGAGTGTGACGCAGGAACTGCCCTGAAAAATGTCACCAGGTGACGGACTTTAAAACTCAGTGCTCGGTGAAAGAAGCCAGCTGTGACTGCAGGCAGAGGCAGGCAGGAGCTGGACACCCACGGGGAGTGGCCTGAGTGAGGCTGCCTCACTGGCCAGGGTAGGAGGTAACAGGTAACTTGGGTAGAAAACAAGGCCACTGCTTCTGGGATGTACCTAGCTAAGAGCCTCGGGGAGGCTTCAGAACTTTCTGGAATGTTCTTGGGAAGAGCCTGAAGAAATTTCTAGAAGGGATGGTGTCCTACTTCACAGTCATCCAGCTCCCTGGGCCCACCAAGCATAGCCTGTTTCAAAGCCTTCAGGCTTCTAAGTGACCAGGGCTGCCCGCATGGTCCCAGCCCTGGTCGCCCAGACAGCTTTATCAGAGCGGCCAGCAGGGTGAACGGCCCTGGTGTGACCTATTCTACACTCACAGCCCTGAGCAGCATAGGCCCGGGAATAAGTCCCACGCAGACCCCCAAAGACGCCGGGCTGCCAGTCTCGGCTCCACCCCACCCTGTCCGGTCAGCCCAATACCTCCTTCCCCTTCTCGGGTGGACACGCCTTGCTTTCCGGAAGAGCCGCCGCTTGCCTCAGCCCTTTGCCCTGGGAAGCCCACACACCCTTCCCCAGCTGGGGCCTCGGTCTCCACGTCCCCCGGCCGACAAGGCCCCGTCCGCACGCAGGCTGGGGAGAAGGCTCCGCGGTGGCGGCTTCTCCGCGCCGTGGGTGACGCAGCAGGTGCTCTGGGAAACGCGTGACAGACTGAACGGCAGGCTGAGGCAGCGCGGACCCTCGTCCCGATTCTCTCGTCGCCGTCCCGTCTCGGGCCGCAGACCGGGGTTACCGGAAGCGCTTACCCACGCCCGATCGCGCCAGCGAGCCGCTGCCGCCCGCGTGCCGCGTAGCAGACGGCCCCACTTTCCGAGGCTCCGACCAGTGTGACCACTCCGAGGCTCTGTCACGTCCAGCACTGGGCCCCAGGGGAACCCGCGGCACGCAGGGGCGGGCACAGCCTTGCCCTCTTCTCCCCGTCCACCCTCCTGGAGCCCACGCCCTCGGAGCTCCATGACACCCTGCCGTGTCCGTGTCCCCCCAGCCTGGGCCGAGGGGCCTCGCCTCACCCTCCAGCCTGAATATCTCAGCACACAGCCGGTGGCCCAGGACCCACCGCTCCCAGGGAGGGGCCCGGGGAGCCTCAGACGGGCAGGGCAAGCCGGGAGGGCTCCTGGCAGGACAGGCTGGGGACACGTGGCCTGCAGACGAGGTCAAGACGTCAGCCCGGCCACGGCGCCCAGGAGACGCGGCGGGTTCGCGTCACTGCAGTGTCCAGTGTCCTCTCTGGTGGCCTCCGGGCAGCGGCACAATAATCTCGGCCACTGGAGGTGATGCTGTTGTCTCTGGGCCAGCTCTGGGCACGCACAGCGGCAGGAGGGGCGCTGCCAGCTCGTGGCCCTGTGCCCACTGATCCACAGGCAGGCCACGGCGGGCCAGCGGGCAGGTGCAGTGGGCGCGGGAGGCCACACGGGGCCACCTGCAGGCCCAAGCCCCTGACACTTGGCAAGGAGGACAGGGACTGCCATCTGTGCCACACAAACCCGCGACATCTATCCTGACAATGACTCCGACTTTGTCTCCACATCTCGTAGCGTGTGGGGCCCTGACCTGCCCCCAGGGACACACAGGCAGCGTCCTCCGGCCTGGAGATGGCGCGGTCCGCGGCACCCTGCCTGCTTGGTGACGACGCCCAGCTTGGTGGCAGGGCCAGGTCTGCTCTCCCTTTCCCCGGGAAGCTCCTTTCCCAGGAGGCTAAGCGGGAGGGTGGCCCCCACAGGGAGCCCCAGGGCGGCCGCTGAGCGCCTGCCGCAGACACCGAGTCCTTGAGCAGATCCGCGGCAGCACCCCGCAGGGCGGAGAAGGCCCCCAGAGCAGGAGGCGACAGTGTTGTGATTGGGGACATCGCAGTGGGGATGGGCCAGTGGCCATGGCCAGCGGCTTCCTGCCAAGTGACAAACTGTCACCAGCTTGGAGGATCGAAGCAGCACCACGCCTCACCACACTCAGCATGGAGTGTGGACCCAGACGGCCAGGAGTCTACCCATTGCCGGACACTTGGAATAGGCCATGCTGGACGTGATAGAGCTGGCTGTGGTCCTAGCACCCTGGGAGGCTGAGGCAGGAGAATCTCAAGTTTGGCCCCAGTTTGGGCCATTTAATGACTTAGTGTGACTCTCAAATTTAAAAGGGGTGGGTGATGTAGTTCAGTGTGAAGGCCACAGGTTCAATCCCCAGTATCATTAAAAAAGGAGGAGGAAGAGGAGAGTAATCTGCCACTACTTTGGTGCTTGTGACAGGCCAAATGCTGCTCTGTGCCTGCTTTATGTGTGGCTCACCAACTCCCTGCAATGCTCCTGGGAGATACAGTGTATCAGTCAGTGGTCAGGACTGTGCTGCATAACAAACAGCTCCTCCAGCCCCAACAATTTAAAATAAGGAAAGGTCATCTCTGGCTCAGAGGTTGAGGCCCAGGAAGGCTAAGTCTTTGCTCAAGCTCACGTGGGTATGAAAGCATGCCTAGTTCTAGTTGATTTATCAGATGGAGCATCTGCTGCAGTGTTTGCAATCCTCCAGCAAGAGCTGTTCACTAGCCGGGGCGAGACAGACACCCAGCAACGCAGGCTGCAGGAGGGTGGCACAGGGGACATGGCTTGTGCGCTGCTCATACCCAGCCCTGCCCCGCCCTACCCTGGACATGTTCCGTTTGGAACTGAGCCAAAAATTAAAACTCAGGAGCATTTATGTTTGCTTAAAACCATATATATATATAAAACTTTAAAAAAGAAGACTAGGCAACAGCAGCCTGCCTTCCCACGACACAGCCACCCCGGGCCCAGACTGCTGACCCAGAGCCCTCCCCGTCTCAGCCTTGCCTGCCAGCCTCGTTGTCACTGTGCGTCATCCTAGCAGTCTGACAGGTAATGGAGTCAGCAGGGACCCCTAAAAGTGGTGAGCTGGGCGTGGTGGCCCACATCTGTGATCTCAGAACTAGGGAGGCTGAGGCAGGAGGATCACTGCGAGTTCCGGTCAGCCTGGCTCACATGGTGAGTTCAGAACCAGCCTGGAGGTCACTGCGAGACCTTCTCAGACAAGCAGGAAGAAGACCCAAGAGATGAAAAGGTGCCACTTCAGGAGGCAAAGAATCTGTGTCTCCACACTCCACCTCTCTCTGGCCCAGCTTTGGACAAGCTGTCTTGCCCCCATGCCTGCCCACAGAAAACAAGGCTGTCTACACCGCCTGCTGGGCTCTGCCAGTACCTGAGCCCGTGTCCATTCAGCCACGAAGGTGCCTCCTGCAGAGGGGAATCCGGGACATCAGCAGGAGCGGTTTGGAGAGAAGCCCAGGATGGGGGCGGGCGCGGCGCCACCTGCTGGCAGTGACTGGTGTCGCAGCCCAGCGCCTCGGGACCTGGTAAATAAACCCGGTTCCCAGAGGACTCTGGGGCGCACCTGCAATCACCAGCTCCCCCAGGCCGACGCGCACGCACCACGGGCCCCTTATGACCCTCCTGAGGGCCGTGGCACGGTCGCACGGGACGCAGGAGGGCCCGGGGGGGGGTCAGGACGCCGCCCGGGGGCGCAGAATCCGGGCTGCCGGCCCGCGGTGACGTCACGGCAAGCCGCGCCCTGTGACGTCACCCGCGCGCTCGGACCGCCGCGGGGCTGGAGGCGCCCGGAGCCGGGTCCAGGGCAGGGCGGCGCGGCTGCCACCTCGGTCCCTTCGGTCCCGGCCGCCAGGAGCTATTTTCAGCCGCGTTTATTTCCCCTGCGCCTCTCCTGCCCACGCAGCCTCCCTGGCAGGAGCCCATGTCCCCTGCTGCGCCCTTCCGGAGCGGCTGGCACGGCCTGGCAAGCGGGCTCCTCGCGGATAGGGTCAGCGGCAGGTCGGGGATTCGGATCCGACGGGCTGCGGCCGCCTCCCCTGGCCGCAGAGACCTCATCGCCAGTAAGCGCGACGGATGCCACTGTCGCGGTCTGAAGTCCGGCCCACGAGGTTGGCAGCTGCCCGCCTGGGGAGGACCAGACGCGGGGGACGCCACCCCCGGGACGCCGACCTCCTGGCGCGCGTTGGCATGAGGACCATGTGCCCGGGGCCGAGGCCCGCGTTCCCACAGGGCCACCGCCGGCCTGCAGGCCGCCCTGACGCCCGTCCCGGCCGTCCCGGTGTGCGAGCCCCGCTGCACCCACTTCCAGGCGCAGCTGCGGGCCCCAGCCCCCACCGCAGGGTGCTTGTGTGTCTGCGTGTGAACGGTTGGCTTTTTAAATGTACGGACTTGTGCAGCCCCGGTGCATAGGGCTTGCTTCAGCGCATCCAGAACCTCCCAAAGTAGCGGCCGCACAACCCCAGGGTGGCGGGAGGCGGCAGCTGAGCGCCTGGCACCCCACAACCCACCCACGAGGCTGGACCCACAGCGGCCCCTGGCGGCCGTGGCCGGACCTGCGCCCCTGCTGGTCTCCGGAGTTCACCCAGCGGTCCTGAGCCGGTGCCCGCGAGCAGAGAGAGCAGAGACCCAGCTAACAGGGCCATCCTGGGGCTGCGGGGCAGCGCAAGCCAGGAGGGTGGTGCAGAGCACGCACGGCAGAGGACACAGCGGTGACCCCGTCTCGGTCAGATCACCTGACTGGTCCATCGACGGCTGTGCTGCGTGGTCCTGGCCCGAGTCCCAAGCACCCCTTCCCTCTACGGCCCCCTTACCCCAGAACCAGAGGCCAGATGGGTTCGCCGAGGCCGAATCCCAGGGACTTACACAGCAGCAGCTTCCACTCCTGGCTGCTGAGGTCAGCATCACAGGGAACCATCACTGCCCGGGGGCTCCAAAGACCCTCAGGGTTCAGACCCCTCTGAAGATCCGAAGACTATTAAGGAGAAAGTCCCCAGACACACACATAAAATATGTGCTTGGGCTGGATGTGATACTGCACAGCTGGGCTCCCAGCACTCAGGAGGCTGAGGCAGGAGGGTCTCTGGGATACAGAGTTCAGGCCCAGCCTGAGCTACAAAGTGAGACCCTGTCTCAAAAAACAAAACAAGACAATAAGCAAAATATCATTCATAGAGTGACAGCTCCTAAGCCAAGCTGTGAGCCTCAGGGAATGATTCCCTAAATTGGGGGCTATGGCGGAAGGCCACCAGGCGAGGGACAGGTCCGCCTCAGGCCCTGCCACGCCGGCTGCTCTGGACTCGCAGGCCCGGGACAGTGAAAGCACACACGTCTGTGGTTTACACTTCCCAGGACATGGGATTTTACTGCAGCACCATAAAGCCAAAGGTTACACAGACCAGAAGACGGCAGGACTGCTAGGTGTGGGGCAAGCGCTGCAGTTCTAGCTACGCAGGAGGCTGAAGCAGGAAGATCGCTTGAGCCAGGAATTCAGGGCCAGCCTGGGCAACACAGCAAGACCTGTTTCAAAAAACAAAACGAAAAAGCCCAAAACTCCTAACACCTTAACAATTATCAGAAATAATAAAAATGTTCACTGTGCCGTATATAGTTATTTAGATTGCTGAGAAAACAGTTTGAGCGATTAATAAGATGCACCAAAGACCCTGACTTGAAACTTTCAGATAAATCCCGCGGCCAGGAAAAAAGGAAACACGTGAGAGCAGAGCGGGCTGTGTCGCTGCTCCTGATTGGTCCTTCTCGGCACACTCAGCAGGGTTGAAGTGGCGGGTCCGCCTCTGCAACTATTTGAACTTTCGGTGAAAAATATTTAAACAAGACTGGGGATTGAACCCTCGGCTTCTGCACTGAGCTACATCCCCAACCCCTTTTTATTTTGAGACAAGGCCTTAAGTCACTAAGTTAGTTGTTCAGGCTGCGCTCAGACTTGCAACCCTCCTGCCTCAGCCTCCCAGAATGCTGGTAATATGTGGGCCTCAACCACTTCTCCCGCCTTCCGGGAAGAGAACAAGGCAGTGAGTGCACACGGACGCCCCCAGGGACCAGCATGGAGAACACTGTGTGTCCTGATGCCTCGCTCACACGGTGTGGGCGACAAACCCACCTGAGCTGCCGGAGAAGCAGGCGACAGACGGACGGACACTCGGCCGGCGCCGGGATGAGCACAGACAGCACGGATGCCACACTGTTTTGTAAAAGGTTTACTGCTTCCATAGTGAGTTCGCTATAAGATGATCAGTTTTCTTCCAGTAGAAAAAGGTTGGGAGCCCAGGTGGAGGGTTCTTGCCCTCGGAAGTCCCAGGGGCCACCAGGCCACGGCCAAGCCTCCCACCTCGGCCCTCAGAGCCGGTGTCACGGGCGGCTCCGTACCCAGACGTCTGTGGCGCCAGCCAGGGCTGTGCCACTCTGACACCGGCACCCAGCGGGCACAGGGCGGCACCGCGGGTCTCCCGTGTCCTGAGCCCTGCCCTGCTGGCCTCAGAGTGGAGCCCCAGCCGGGGTCCAGGCGGGGGCTGGCCTTGGGTGCGGCCGGTCCCACACAGCAGGTGGCCGGTGGGCAGGAGGCGGTCAGGAAGGACAGCACGAGCCGGGCTGGGCCGGTGCCCAAGGGGAGGGGCGCTGAGTCTGCGCCCTGAGGCCACTGAGCAAGACGGTTCCAGAACAGTGCACGTCACCAGCCTCTCCCAGGTCTCCAGGCGCAGCTCTGTCCTGAGTGGCACCAGCTGTGCCAGGCGCGGGGCGGGGGCAGCAGCTCAGGCCAAGGGACCTCCAGGTGGGACACGGGGGGACTCTGAGAGAAGTGGGGTGCAGGGGCTGGGCAGTGGCTCAGACCAGGCAGCCTGGCTGGGCTGGCCCAGGGTGTCCTTGGGATCCTGTGGAGAGAGAAGCCAGGTCACTGCCCCGCCCCCCACCCCCTGGCCCAGCCAGGAAGCCCCCTCCCCCCCAGCACAGCCACTCACAGAGGACTGCGTCCCCTCACTCGCTGGACGCCACGCGAGCCTCCCCACCCCTTCTAGACACGGGGAAACGGGAGCCCAGAGAGACATCTGGCTCAGTGAGCAGGACGGAGCCCGAAGCACAGGACGGGGGCAAACGCTCCACACCAGAAAAGGACCTGTGTCCACAGGTGGTATGTTTGCTCTTTTGTTGTTTTGCCTTGGTTTGGATTTTTTTGTTTTGTTTTGTTTTTTTTGAGGCAGGGTCTCGCTCTGTAGTTCAGGCTGGTCCTGAGCTCACTATGGAGCCCAGGCAAACCTCCAACTCAGCAATCCTCCTGCCTCTGCCTCCGGAGTGCTGGGATGACAGGCGTGAGCCACCACACCTGGCCATGTGGTACGTGGTACTGATTGCTGGTGCGCGTGAGTCACCACGCCCGGTATTATATGTGGTTACCGGGGATCAAACCAGGACCTTGTGCTTGCCAGGCAGGGGCCGGAACCACTGAGCTCAATCTCAAGCTCTGTTTTGATTTTTTGAGAAAGGATGTGGCTGACCTCAAACTCACTAGGGAGCCCAGGCTGACGCTGAACTCACAAAGATCCTCCTGCCTCAGCCTCCCAAATGCTGGGATTATACGGATGTGCCACCATGCCAGGCAGTGATGCCTCCTTAGAACACAGTCACAAGGTGGCAGGAGCCAGGACCAATTTACCCAACGGAAACAGAGGAAGGCACTATGCACCACTGCGCGTGGGACAGTGGCCAGTGACACCAACCTCCTGTCCCAGCAGATGGCAGATTCGGAGGAGGCCACGTGGGGAGGGGAGGGGCACAGAAGAGCAGACAGACAGGTGGCAGTGACAGACGGTAGTTCATCTTTACACTTCTAATTTCTCATGTTGAAGCACCGAAGAATGAAGATAACAGGCACAGGAACCCAGGTGGTCCCTGGTCCCGCCAGCCTCCTTCTCGCCTGAGGCAGAGGCGGAAATCTCCAGGGCAGGCCGAGCCCTCCTGCACTGTCACGCCCGCGGCCAGGCCCTCGTGATAAAGTCTCACTCAGAGGCAAAAAAGGGAACCTAACTCCACACCCTCGTGACAAAGCCCACGGGAGCCACAGCTGACGCTGATCTTTCCTCTTTCCTTCCACTTCTGTCCACGGACGGAACTTGGGAAGACAGTAAGAGCAGAGCAGGCCCAAGGTCGTCGCCCTGAGAGGCCAGGCTGGGCACTGCAGGAGGACAGCCGACAGACACACTGCCTGCCAGGCCCTCTGCCCACCTGCACAGAGGGGGTGCCCTTTCTTATTCATAGAGAGATACCCTTCTGAGCTAGCAGAGGGCCTGCTCCCCTTTGTCCCCAGCAGTCACCCGGGCCACCCCGAGAAGCGGGTGCAGGTAGAGCTGGCCTTCGGGCTTAGAGGCCACCTGCACCGCCAGCTCCCAGGGCCCGGGTCCCCCGTGGAAGCTGGCTGTGGAGGACACTCCGGCCCTCAAATCCACGGCACTAGGGCTGGAGAGTCCCCTGGGTGGGGTCTGACGCTGCTTCCCCCGGTCGCCTCATTAATAGGGGCCTCAGGCTGCTGATTTGGGGGTGGGGCCTGGCTTCTGGTTATGCCTGGGGGGGGGCGGCCGCAGGCCCCAACCTTGGGCTCCCTCTGACTCACAGAGGACGCCTGGCCCCCCAGGCCTGGCTGCGGGGCTGGGACAAAGGGGGTCCCGCCTCCCAGCGGTTGGCGCCCACACCCTGCACCGGGGACCCATCTAACCAGCAGGCATCACCCGCGGAACCAGAGGGCGCTCGCGCAATCAGCCCCGCCGCGAGGATGCGGGCGCAGGGCTACCGGGCGGCCCCGCCAGGCCAGGGATGGTGCTGGGCAGGCGGCTGCCGGCCGGACGCCCCGTTCACCTGAGGTGCGGGGCTAACTGCACCTCCGGTCGATTCTATCCAGAAACCCAACCCCTAGACCCGTCCCGGACACAGGCGCTGAGCTTGGTCCGTCTCCCGGACAGAGGCCAGTCTCTCCAGCAGGGTCCCTGCTGGAAAGAATCCCTAGGCGTCCATCAGAAAGCCAGTTGCCACCTGAAAGGCTGAGGCAGGAAGATCTAAGTTTGAGCCCAGCCTGGGCAACTCAGTGAGACTCTGCCCTAAAACATAACAGGCCCCGGGCTAGGGAGGTAGCTCAGTGGCGCCACTGCCTGCATCGCAAGCGCGAGGTCATGAGTTCAATCCCCAGTACTGCAAAAAATAAATAAATAAATAAATAAATAAAGCTGAGATGGAGGGCAGAGGGCAAAGGGCAAGCCCTGGGTTCCAGCCCTAGTACCATGCTCGACGTGGCAGTCCCTCGCGACACAGGAAGCTTCCCGCGGGTCCGTGGCACAGGGGAGAGTGACCTTGACCTGGCCTTTCTAATCTGACCTCGCAAACGGACGCAGCCTCAGAGTTCTGAGTGCCCCAGGGGTCAAGGGCGCAGCCGCTCGCTGGGAACTGGTGGTGAGGGGCATTACCTGGTACCCACCTACAGCCGGGCCTCCTGCAGCACGGCGCCCGTGGGAGCAGAAGTCATCAGGGATTCAGAGTAGGCCTGCATGGCCTCCTTAGCGTCTGAGCCCTTTTTACTACCACTCCAAAATAAATAGCACTTCTCCTAGAAGAAATCAAGCCCTTTTAGAGCCGGGGTGCGGGCACACAGGTGCCACCGGGTGCTTCCACTTCCAGGGGCAGAAGGAGACAGCAAGGTGCAGGTCTCAGGGTCCACAGCCACCTGAGGCTGGGGTCCAGGACACAGAAAGGACCCTCAGGCCGTGAGCCCAGCGCGAGAGAGCCCTGCCCCACCCCCTGTGGGCAGCTGCGGGAAGCGTGGTGCAGATGGCGGTGCGGATGGACGCCAGGGCCATAGCTCTGCCACGGAGCCCCTCTCAGCCTGCGGGGGAATTTTTCCCCTTAAGATACTTTAGAGTTTTGTTTCCTGAAAAATAACTTAAAAATTTCTTTGAAAATATAGTGCATTTACCAGGCCCATACAGAATGGGCCAAATGCCAATCACAGGGCCCCAGGTGGCAGGAGGTAACAGTGTCTGGGGAGCCCAAGGTCAGGATCCGGGGGGAGGCAGTGCCTCCGCGCTGTCTCCTTAACCTCATTCCAAGCAGAGGCTGGAAGGGAACAGAAGGGGCAACGATTTGCCTTCTGCTTTGGCTGGGAGCCTGGCCTGTGAGCTCTTTGTTTTGAGACAAGGTCTCACCAGGCTGGATTTGAACTTGCCACCCTCCAGCCTCACCTCCCAGAGTGCTGGGATAATAGGTGGGCACCGGCACGCCCAGCCCCTGGGCCACCCGCCCATCTCATCCAGTCGAGACACGCTGGGCACGGATGGAGGCCACACACCTTGGGAGGCTGAGCTGGGAGGGTGGCAAATTGGAGGCCAGCCTGGCAAGACAGCAGGAGCCTGTCTCAGAACTGAAATGGCCAGAGGAGGCAGCGCTGAGTGGTACAGTGCCCTCTGTGTCTGGAGTCCGGTCCAGCCAGTGACGTGTCAGTGCTGGAGGTGCCAGCCACGCCCCCTGCGGCGGGAGCTCAGCAGCCTTCGGCAAGCACAGTGCTCAGGGACAAGCGGACGTCAGGCTCTCCTAGCCAAGCGACACAAGCAGGAGCAAAGGAGGTGTGGCGCGGTGGCTCCTGACGCACCATTTGGAAGCGGCCTTTCCAGCCGGTACCCTGGAGCAGCGTCCCCGTGTCCTCGGCTGAGTCTGTGCCCACAACCCCCGTCACCCTGTGACTGCAAGGACCCTGCGAAGGCTGGCTGTGTGCGGTCTCAGCCCCCTGACCTCCAAGTCTGCTCATCACAGACAAACGGGCCCCAAGAAAGCGCTGACCTGCTGTTAGCCCTCTTGGTCCTGCTTCTAGAGCTGGAACCTCGGGGTGGCCATTCTTGATCAATGCTCCTACCTGGTATGTGTCACTCCGTCTCGAGACCCTCCACCCACCTCTCCCAACCAGGCCCCGAGTGCCACACAGTGATCTGGTGACCCCTCCCCTGAAGGCCTCCGCCGGCTTCTGGTCCCTGTGGAAATCAGTCCCATGCTGCTTACCTTGCCTTGTAGGGCTGCACAGTCCCCCAAGCCAGGCACCCTGGCTCGGACTGACCCTCGAGACCCTTGCCCCAGGGCCTTTGCACTGGCAGGCTTTCCTTTCTCCTAACAGCCGCATCTAGGCTGGATTCACAGAAACCTTTACGACTTGTCTGTGTTTGTCCCCAAGCTCATGGACAAGGGCTGTCCAGTCTGGAAGCCACATGGGGCTATGAAGCCCCTGAAACAGGGTGAGGCTGAATGGAGACCCACTATCAGGGTACAATACACACTGGATTTCAAAGACCTGATTAGAAAAACTGCATATAATTTACATAAATTATATGTCACAACGATGATATTCTGGATATATTTACATTGATTAAAATTGGCCATTAAAGTTAATTTCACCCTTTCTTTTGACTCAGTATGGCGATCAGGAAACATAAGGTCCTACGACGGGCTCGGGCATAGCACTGGCTCTACCCATCGAGTTTCTTTTGGCACCATCTGATGACCCCTGATACCGAGTATTGCCACCCCAGCCCCCTGCAAACCCCAGGGAGCATCCCAGGCTTTGTGGGACAGGCAGCAGTGAAAACGAAGGTGCGACAGGTGCGAGGCTGCAGAAAGAAAGGCGGAGCTCCACCGCTCCCTACCCCCCACCCCGGCCCCAGGCCACCTACCTGGCTGCGGACCTGGTAGACTACCGCGGTGAGCAGCAGCAAGCTCCCCAGCGCCAGCAGCACGTACTGCAGGTAGTGGAGGATGTTGGGGAGAAGCACCAGCTGCATGTAGAACGTGCTGAGCGGCTCGCCCTCCATGGCCCCGCTCTGGGGAGGAGAAATTACAAAGAGCTGGGACCAAGATGCAGATGCCACGCCCCCCTGTCCCACCCTGGCTCCCGAAACAAGCCCCAGGCTTTCGAGAAAGAACGCGAAGGGACTACATTTCCCATATTCCCTTGCAGTTGTGTATGGACATGTGACCAAGCTCTGGCCAATGAGCACTAGTTCTAGCCCACTCATCTCTCCCCGACGAACCATGATCTGTCTTCCCAATGAACGGAAGTAGTCTTAAGACTTCCGGGGGCGGGGCCACGGAACGGAAAGTACCCAGTGCCCTAAAGAACTGAAGGGATCAGGATCCCGCCGCCCTTTACTTTCGCAGCCGTCTGACCTGGCCATTCCCAGGCCCTTGTTAGAATCTAAGTAGACTAGAAATAGCATAGTAAAATGAAGCAATATAAAAAAATAAAAACAAAAGAATAGGACTAGACAGGCGTAGTGGCTCATCTCCTCTGGGAGGTCGAGGCAGAAGGCTCGCAAGATCTAGTCCCTCCTGGACAAGTTGGTGAGACCGTGTCTCATAAAAAAAGGAAAAAAAAAAAAAAACTGAAAAGTTGCGCCGGGACAAGTTCAAGGGAAAGCGGACTCCTTGAATACCAGCTAGCGGGGACTCTGGAGACGTGGTCACAGCACTAACAAATGAAGCCATTACCCGGCCTCCTGCCTCAGGGGCACACCCTGACACCCCAAGCGTCTCACCTGCCCAAACCACAGCAGCGGCAGGACCACCGGCTCGATCTTTCCAGTTTGCCTGCAAGTCAGCGAGACAGCAATGGTGAGCCAGGCAGGCCCAGCTATCGCGGCTCACAAGCCCGTGCTTGGGGATCTGTGGAGCGCTGCGCCTGCAGCCTGGAGGCTGCTCAGCTCGGGGCTGCAGCTGCTCAGCTCGGGGCTGCGGCCGCTCGGGTGTGAGCCAGGTGGGTTCCCTGAGCAGTCTGCAGAAGCTCTGGTAGGACAGGCCCGGGATGCACCTCAGGGGTGCCACCACCTGGCAAGTGTAAGGTTCTGAGTTCAACGCAGATGGCTAGGGGACCGACTCCTGTTCCTTTTGCTTTCTTTCTTTCTTTTCGGTTGAGGGACACAGGGTCTTGCTAGCTAGTCCAGGCTGGGCTTGAACTCACGACCTAGCCCAAGCTGCCCTGAACTCGTGGCAATCTCTCCTGCCTCAGCCTCCTGAGTGCTAGGATCACAGGTGTGTGCCACCATGGCCAGTACACTTTTTCCTTTCTCCCCTTCGGCTGCTTAGGATGCAGACGCAGTATCTGGGTCTCTGGCAGCCATTTAAACCACAGGTGACCTTTGGGCTGGCAACATCGTGCTAGGAAGTGGAACCAAAAGATGGGAGGAAGCTGGCCCATGCGTGTCCCGGGACAGTGGCCATGCCACCCTCGGCCTGTCTGCTTCCTAACATCTTCTCAATGATCTAAAACCCAGTTTTAAACCCACCGGTGATGCTCAGGACCAGGATCATTCCAGGAGGCCCAAGATCCTGGCCCCAGCCCCCACTTGACACACACCTTGAACAAACGTGACTCCCTGCAGTGTGAGCTGTGACCTGGGCGAGCCACCTGGCCACTTGGACAAGCCACTCGAGCAGCAGCCTCAGGGAGTTAAGCAAGAACTAAACGAGGACAACGGGCCACAGGACGCCCACGTCCTGACCTCCAGGCCCGGGAAGACCGAGGGTGGGCATGGCCACAGCTCTGCAGCTGTCACTGCTGGCACAGGACCCTGTGACCCACAGTCCTTTCCCAACCTCCGCCAAGGGAAATGAGGACACGTGTCCTCAACACATAACAGGTCACAGCAACACAAGTTACCGTGGATAAAAAAACGGCAAAAGCCCAATGTCCATCAACAGATAAAGTGTGGTTGGCCTCTATGGTGGAGTATTACACAGCCACGAAAAATACCCACACCTGCTGCAGCTTGGATGGTTGAACACAGGACACAAAGTGAGTGACACCAGACACAAAGGGCCACGCGATGCGCTACTCACCTGTGTGACATTTCCAAAGTGACCACATCCACAGTGACAGAAGGTAGACCAGAGGTCTCCTGAGGCTTAGGGAATGGAAGAGAAAGGCTAAGGGGCCCGGGGTTTTAAAGGCGATGAAATGTTCTGGAGTTGGCTACAGGGAGGGTTGCACAACTCTGAAAATAGACTACACATCGGTGAACTGTACATTGGAAAAGGATGAAATTTTTGTTCTATGAATTGCATCTCCAGAAAGCTGGGTTTTTGTTTGTTATCGACACAGTGTCTTGCTGTATAGTTCAGGCTGGGCCTGAACTCACCGTGCAGCCCAGGATGGCCTCAAACTCACAGTAATCCTCCTGCCTCAGCCTCCTGAATGCTGGGATTGCAGATATGCACCACCTTGGCTGGCTTAACCCTGCTGTTCTAAAACTAAAAAGTAGAGGAACAAAAAGAAAACAGGTGTAGCCGGGTGTGGTGGCTCACACCTGTCATCCCAGCACTCGGGAGGCAGAGACAGGAGGATTGCTGAGTTTGAGGCTTGCCTGGGCTACATAATGAGCTCAGGGCCAGCCTGAACTACACAGCGAGACCCCGTCTCAAAAAAAAAAAAAAAAAAGAAAGAAAACAGGTGCTTAAAAGATTCCTCTGTAAACTGAATAGTCAAACTTAAGAATACTGTGTGGCAACTTTTCATTTACAAACTCTTGCACTGGTCAGGACTTAATTTTTCCACTCTGTAGAGTTGGAGATAGGTTGGACGAAGAATGTGCCTAACTGGGGGTTGGGGAGATACAAAGGGAGAAGGGTATTATGTGGAAGGGGTGTTGGGGTGCAGCAGGGCCCGGCCCAGAGCCGAGCCGGCCCACGGAGGAAGAGCCGGGACCCCACGCCGGCCCTGCCCGCACCCACTCACCCGATGCCCTTGATGGCTTTCATGTAGAGGCTGAGCTGCAGCTTCACGGAGCAGTTCATGGGGATCCCTGTGACCTGTGACAGAGGGCGGTGAGCAGCTGGGTCCCGGGCGCCCGGCTCCCCCCAGAGGCCAGCTGTGCACACTCCCAGAAAAGGGGCATTGCCCGCCCCTCCGGGACCCTGCAGCCACCCTCCAGTCCCCACTGACCCCTTGGAAAATACGCCCCAAACGTCCTGGCCCTTCCCTTCGGGCCTCGGGCGCCCCCTCCCGGTCTCCACTGTGCACTGCGTCAGCCCCCACTTTCCCAGTGGCTCAGCCAGGGAGCTCCGTGAGGAGCAGCGCGGTCCTGCCTAGAGCCTCCATCTCCCGGGAGCCCCTGCGGGCTCTGCCGTCACCCACGTTCTGCTGTTACTGTTTTGTTGTTGTTCTGTTTTGAGACTGAGTCTTATTACTTATCTAAGTGCCCAGGCTGGGCTCAGGCGAGATCCTCCTGCCTCAGCCTCCCAGAACGGTGTATGCCACTCACAAGGAGCTCGGTAACTGCTTGTTGCTAGTGTTCATCTATATTCTGTCATTTCCTCTTGACATAGTAACAGGAAGCTTTCTTTGAGCAGAAATAATTTAAAATGAGACACTCTCCGGGGGGGCAGAGGGCACATGTGAGTCATCGGACCGGGAGGAGAGTGGGGAGGCGTCCGGGAGGGCTGGGCTCTGCAGCTGCTCCTTAGCCGCGGCTCCTTCCTTGTGTGTGAGACGGGGCTCACTGCACCCACCCACGGGGCTTCTGCCCGGGCGGAAGGAGCGCGGGACAGCCGCACGTGCTGCCGCGGACACCTGTGTCCTCACCGCACACGCCAGGCCAGGTGGCCCGGGCTCGGATGCTGATGCGCTCAGCTGAGCCGCTCCGCAGTGAGGGCACACGAGCTAACGTCGTGCTGCCCGTCATCCTAGCGCTGTGGGAGGCTGAGGCAGGGGGATTTCAAGACGGAGCTCAGCCTGGGCATCTTCACAAAAGAGACCCCGTCTCAGAATAAAAGTATAAAAGGAGCTGGAGCGGGGCGCATTGCGAAGGTCCTGGGCTCATCTCTTAGGCTGTGTGGCCCAAGCCGACCCCGGAGGAGGGCCCAGCTGTCCCCGGGACACAACGTCCCCAGAGAATGTCCAGGCGGCTGGTCTTGGGGCCGCCGAGTCCTTCGGGGACATCTCACCTTGAGCAGGGTGTGGCCGGCGCTGCGGGCGCGGGCTGGGAGACGGGAGCCCTGTCCCCCGGGCAGGACAAACGCCTGGCGCCTGCCTCATGTGCAGGACGCCCGTTGCCCCATCTTTACTGTCTCTCCAGAGCCCGAGGGTGCCCGGCTAATTAGCAGGAGACACCCCGGGCTGACAGCTCCTAATTAATTTACTGTCTTATGGCCCTTTTATAGGCTCTTATGAAGGGCCTGTGATAAAAGCCCTGGACTCTGGCGTCGGGGTAAAGTGACGACCTGGGGCGGCTCCAGCTGCCAGCAGCTGTCGCCCTGGGTGCGCGCTCGGTGTGCGGAGCAAAGCGCCCTCGCCCCGCCCCGCTTGGCACCCACAGGGCTCACCGGGTGGATGTCCAAAAAGAGCGCGTGCTCCGCCGCGTTGGGGTGCAGGCCCCGCACCCTCTGCGCCAGGACGGGGTCGGCGTTGTAGAAGTGTGGGTGGGAGAGGAAGAGGGGCGCCCCTGGAACACACGGGCGGGGGGTCAGGAGTCACAGGCGGGACACGGCACGGGGTTCCACAAGGTGCGCACACAGCCGGGCCGCCTGTAATCCCAGCACTCGGGAAGCAGAGGCAGGAGGATCGCAGGGAGTTCAAACCCGGCTCGGGCGGGGCAGTGAGTTCAAGCGGCCCGGACTACACAGTGAGACCCCGTCTCAAAAACAAACAACATTCATCGCCAAGAAGCAGACAGCAGAAGCCTGGCTGATTCCATAAAGGGACCACAGGAGCCCGGACCCCGGCAGGGGAGGGGACAGGGACGAAGAGAGGCTTCGACGGTCAAAGGGCAAGAGGCTGAGAGACAGCAATGCAGGAGGGAGGGACAGCCGAGGCCAGGGGGCGGCCGCTGGGGACTGGGCTCTGAGAGGCGACCTGAGTGCCCCGGGCAGCGGGGACTCGGCCATCTCTTCAGTGTGGAGGACGAGTCTGAGGACGCGGGACGGCCGAGCAGCTTCTCCCTGGGAGGAGGGACAGCGGGGCCGACAGACCCCGTCGGGCACAAGCCTCTCCAGGGGCAGCACAGACCACAGAAGCGGAGCGGGCACAGCAGAAAGCAGCCCACGGCCACCCGTGAAGCCGGGGGAGACGGTGGCGGCCAGGGATTCGCCCGGAACTGGGGCTGCCCAGCGACCCCTGCCCTTTCCCGGCCGCAGACACAGACTGCTGAGTGCCTGCAGGTCCGGAAGCCCCCGAACCGGAGGCGCTGTGAAGACAGGGTGTGGGGTACATGCCTGTGATCCCAGCACTCGGGAGGCAGAAGCAGGAGGATTGCTGAGTTCGAGGTTTGCCTGGGCCGCACAGTGAGCTCAGGGCCAGCCTGAACTACAAAGCGAGACCCTGTCTCAAAAAAAAAAAAAAAAAGTTTGAACCCACCCTGGGCAATCTGGCAACTTAGTGAGATACTGTCTCAGAATTTTAAAAGGCTCGGAAAGGAGGTGAATGCAGAAGCCCTGGGTTCAGGCCCCAGTGCAGACACCTGGTTACTTGGCACTGCCTCCTTGGGAACCGGGACAACACATCAAGCACCCTTGGGGACAAAGTCCTGTGGTGTGGGAAGCCCGAAGAGGGGACCCCTCTCCGCCACAGAACACCGCAGGAAAGGCCGGGACGGGAATCCAGGATCCCGCAGCCTCGGGGAGCCGCTACCACTCAGGCCCCACTGGGACTGAGCCACGGGTGTTTAACAACATCCCAAGCCCGCCTGATTCTTGGCGGGTGCCCCAAGACAGACCTGCCCAGGCAATCGAGATAATTGATTTATGGCTCCCTGGCACACCTAGGCAGACTTAATCACCAGGGTGAGCATGCTAAGGAGCCTGCTGGGCAAGTCAGGATCTGGGGAGCTGAAGCCTGACATGGGGGGCACAGGCCAAGCAGGCTTCAAGGCCTTGCAGAGAACATGCATGGAGGTTTTTAATCAGAAGATAGATCGCCCCACACATGTGCGCCCAAGGACACCAGGCAGCACGTGCAGGAATGTTCCAGAAGCACCCGGAAGTGTCAGGAACTGTGGGAACGAAGGGAAGGGTAAGGAAATCGGGATGTGTGCCCACCAGACACCAGCCAGCACTGCAGAGGCCAAGGCGGGCAGAGCCACCACCCAGACCAGTGTGAGGTCTCAGGGCACGTGAGGGGTTCGGCACCATCGCTGGCTGTGGGCTCATGGCCTTGCCAGGCGTCAGGCTCATTCTTTTCCCTGCTTTGCACATCTGGGTATCTGCACTTAAAATAAAGGTGGTCTAACCAGGCGCATGCCTGTCATTTCAGCTCTCGGGGAGACTGAGGCAGGAGGGTCACCAGTTCAAGCCAACCCCGGGCAACTCAGAGCTTACTGAGACCCTGTCTCAAGTAAACAAACCAACAAAGAGGGGCTGTCCCTGGGTTTAACCCCCCAGTACCCCAGAAAAAAAGAAAAAAGGAAAGGCTTCATTCCCATAAGTATGTTTAAAGATGTCTAAACTGAGCTGGAGGGTTAGCTCAGTGGTTCCGGCGCCGGCCTCGCAAGCTCAAGGA
>PVIC010013983.1:26578-37312 GCA_004025085.1 Thryonomys swinderianus
AAAAAAAAAAAAAAAAAAAAAAAAAAAAAAAAGATGTCTAAACTGTCTTGCTCTTTTGAGACTCTTCGTGTCAGACACGCTAAGAGAAAGCAGCACGCACCCTCTGTAGAGGACGGGGCATCGCTCTGCCCTCCTGGCCATTGTGCCCACTTACACCCGCCCCTGGGCTCCCCTTCAAGGGATGTAGCCCCTGCCCCGGAAGCCTGAGCTGTGACACAGCCTGGTCAGTTAGTATAGACCAGCTTGGCTGCACACAGTGATTGGCTCAGAGCTCGGCCCAGGATGCAGAGCGACCAATCAGAGTGAAGCCTGGGCCTCCATCTGCCTGGCAGCTATGCCAGCCAGGAAAACCAAGCTGAAACAAACATGGCAAGAGGCGACTTCAGAGAACACTCACACTCTGTTCCACGCTGATCAGGGATCTGGGTGGAGTTTTAGCTCCACTACCCAAGCCAGGTGCTTTAGGCCTGGCACCTGCCCTTTGTCACAGAGTTGTCCTGACACATCTCCCTGCAGATGACCCAACAGGCTCTGTGCTAAGAGCAGAAATTCCTGCAGACACCGCTGAAGACAGAGGAGACAGAGGGCCCGAGGCCAGATAAGACAGGCGCCAAAACCTTCGCCCACCGAGGGCCCTGTGCGTCCTGCAGCTGGGAGCCCAGCCTGGCTCCCGGGCACCTCCTGAACCCAGCTGTGCGGCCAGGGGCCGATCCCCGAAGGAGACACCGTGCACAGGTACATTCAAGTCTGCAGAGCCACGGTGGCTGGCACAGGCCGGAAGCTGAGGGTAGGCGAGACCACAGGAGCCCAGCCCTAGAGCCCAGACCTCAGCGCGCAGCCTCGCGGAAGGTGCGGGTGCACAAGTGAGGGCAGGAAGACGAAGATGAAGAGATGGGCCAGGTGAATGCGCACCTGTCGTCCCCAGACTGCAGGAGGCTGAGGCAGGAGGATCGAAAGTTTAAGTGCAGCCTGGGCAATTTAGGAACTTCATGAGATCTCACCTCAAAATAAAAAATTCAAAAGGGCTGGAGATGCAGCTCAGCGTGGAGGCCCTGGGTTCAATCCCCAGCACCAACAACAGAAAGAAGTGTTTTAAGAGATGAAGTAACAAAGGGCAGCTGGTGGAGGAGGCTGGGAGCAGCCGCCCGCCGGGCTGGGCAGAGACCGACGGAGGGCGAGGCGGGGACCCGCCGGGAAGCACCCTGCCCTGCGCTCTCCAGCATGGGACCGTCGAAGTGGCTTTGGAAGCCAGCCTCCATTTACACGGCCCGGCAGCAGAGGGCAGGAAAGCGCCCTCCGCACCTGCACAACGTCCCCCTCAGACCGGCCGCGCACGCGGGCCTGAGGCTGCAGGTCGGGCCTGTCCGCAGTGCGGGTCGGACGTGCGCTCAGCCTCTTCAAAACCGAGAGCAGGGGCACAGCAGAGGCGGGCAGCGCGTCCGAGGCTCGTGCACCTCGCCACTCTGGGCACCCCGCCGGCCCGGGAGCCTCGACGGTGGCCTGGACCTTAGCCTGTGCGCGGCTCCACCTCCAGACCCAGATAACGAACGCGGTTTCCCGGCTTATCTGTCGCGGTGGCATCTAAGAAGCATGTGGGTTTTCACTCACGTTATCGCCCGCTGCCTCCTTATCTCCAGCCTCATAGGCTGATGGAAAGGACAGAGGCCGGCGATGCCGGGGCCGCCCGCCGCCGAGACACATACCGAACCTGCAGGTGCTGATGTTCTGGATGCCCGACTCCAGGCATGGGCAGAAGCCCTCGTTGGGTGGGTAGACCGAGCCATTGGCGAACAGGGTGTTGGGGGCCACGAAGCGGTAGGTGGGGATGCCCTGGTACTCGCCCGGCTCACTGTACACCAGCCGCATGGACCTGGGGAGGAGGCGGGCAGTGAGAGGGCACAGCTGTGCCCTGCGCGGCCCACGCGGCTCCACGCGCAGCCGTGAGCTCCTTGTTCCCTGAAGAAGGGACCATGTTGTGCACACTGCGGGCACACCGGGCTGCACCTTTACCTGATAAAAACAACTCAACCCCCCAGGCACGTAGGTTCCCACAGCGTCCTCAAACTGACCCCGAGGACCCCAAGGGTCAGCTGCACAGGGCTCACCCTGACCTCCCCTCCCCATCTCGTTGGACCCCCACCTCCCCCCAGGACCTTTGCATGTGCCACACGGCCTGGCCAAGACCAGGAGCGCTGCTCCCTCGTGGGCTCGCAAGATCAGATCTCGGCCCCCCTAGCCCCCTCCATCCCCGTGCCTGCTGTCCTACCTCCACATGATCCTCTCTGTCCAGCCCAAGACCCGGGGCAAGTCTAAGTGGAGGTGTTTGGCCAGTGTCCGACATACCCCGGGTTCTCTCGGAAACCAGAAAACTCCACTGATGTTTGAAATAGTAATACTGTCACACCCAGCTCAGTCTAGGCTACTAGAAAGTTTAAAGCTGCTGGAGAGTTTAAAGTTGTACATGAGCTAGGTGCACGCGCGCCTTGCATTTGAGTCTTACTGACACAGCAGCTCAGTCAGTGCGCTTGTGCTTGTGTTAAACGTCTCGGTTTTAAGAGGTGATTGTGTAAGAAAGTCTGCTTTTAGAAAACACCCATGGAAGTATTTATGCATGAAGGCAGTTTGTGTCGGAGTGGCTCACATGGGCAAAAAGGCACCTGGCGGCAGGTGTGGGCAGAAGAGAAGCCACGCAAGATGCTGCTGGCGCAGTGGTTTGGCTAACTGAACAGGCACAGTTTTGGGAACAGGAGTCGCCGGAGGCATAGCCTCTAAGGGGCGGGGCCTGGCGGGAAACCGGGTCGTGGGCGTGGCCTGAGGCCCCACCCCCTTGGTCTCCCGCTGCTCCAGGGGTACACAGGACCGGGCAGAGCCAGCACGCATTCTCCAGCATCCTGGGCCTGGCTGGCATCCCCCAGTAGCGCCCGATCGCCCGGAGCACGGGGCCTTTGCCCATCTCTCTGCCTGGCACCGAGCGGGGCTCCTGAGCGAGGTCCGGACAAGGATGGTCCCGGAGCAGCCAGGAGGCGCCCGTCCCCGGCCTTGACCCGTGGCCCCGAGACTTTGCTCGTTTCCTGCCCACAGTGCCTGGCAGCTGGCAGCCCAGAGGCCTGGCAGGTCAGCACCGGGGCAGGCTCCCCACGGGGCAGCTGAAGACAGTCCAGGAGTCTACCCGGGCTGAGGGGCCCTCCGCCGGCGCGGTCACCTGCAGGCCTCGGGGCTGTAGAACTCCAGCGAGGACTCGGGGGTCATGAACGGCGGCCACATCTGCCCGGAGGTGCCATTGATCATGTTACACTGGTCCGAGTGCCAGAAGTTGACCTGAGCAGGGAGGGAGGGCACAGGGCCACTTGGGACAGCGCCCGGACCGAGGCGGCTTCGCCACGCACTTCCGGCAGCGACACCGCGCCCAGTGCGGCTTCAGGTCCTGAGCAGGACCCTGAGCGTGTGACTGTGGCCTCCTCTGCCCCCCACGCCTCTCTCCAGAGGAAGTCAAGAGACCCCTGGAGACAGACGAGTCAAGAGCCAGGGACTCTCACAACAGAAGGGCCAGGGCCGCTGCACGGGCAGTGAGGCTCGGGTCCCAGCTCAACTGCGTTCATTTTTCTGTAGTTTTATACAGGGTCTCATTCTGCAGCCCGGCTACCTCGAACTTGTGGCGATCCTCCTGCCTCAGCCTCCCAAGTGCAGGGATTACAGGCATGCCCCACCACACCAGCTTCCAAAACTCGGTTTCTACTTGAAGTGCACGGGAAGCTCTCTACACCTGTGCACACGCGGTGTCTGTGGCATCGCGAAGTGTTACTGCGGGCTGCGGGTGATGGCCCCGCCCCGGCGGGTGGGAGAACAGCACCCAGGGCGTGGTCATGCCTTGGGAAAAGGTCACATGGGCACAAAAGCCAGGCTGATGTCCCCGGAGAAAGATGGTGCCTCCCTCGGAGCATCCGGGGCGCGCAGGGGGAGTGACAGGGACCCGTCCGGACGGGGCTGGGGCTTCTGGCAGGCAGCTCACGAAGGGACGCCCCCCGCCGTCCACTCTCCAGGGGGGTCGGCTTCCCGCGCCGAGCCAGTCCGCTCAGTGCAGCCCCGAGAAGGAAACGGCCGGGACCGTGGGCTCAGCGCGGGTGGTGCCCGGCTGCCCCGGGGCCGAGCCCGCCAGACGCCCCACCGCGCTCCTCACCTTGCTGAGCCCGTTCCACTTGTCCACCAGGTGGATCCGGCTCAGGTTCCTCACCCCGGTGAACGCCGTGAAGAGCCCGGAGTCCGAGTCGTTCAGCTGGGCGTGGTGGGGGACAGCTTGTCTGAGCCCGCGCCGGGCAGAAGGCCGGGCATCCCGCGCACGGTCAAGCCCTGTCCACCCCTGGCCCCCAGGGGGACCAGGGCTGGCATCTCGTCCTCTCCCTCCCCAGCTCACAGGGCGGCAGTGCCCGCCCGCAGCCGCCAGACACGGTGGTGCAGCCGTCCTCCCAGCCCTCTGAGAGGCTGAGGCAGGAGAATCCAAGTCGGAGCTCAGCATCCAGGAGCACCACGAGGGTGAGCACAGTGCCCAGTCACTGGAAAGCGCCAGTCTCCCACTACTCCCTGGCTGGCACCAGCGACTGTGAGGACACACAGCGCAGCAGGCCGCTCGTGACCACCCACTCTCTGGGCTGCATCCTCGGCTGCCCTGCAGCTGAGGTGACAGCAGAGGGCAGAGGCGGGAGGTCAGGCCTCAAGCGGACGGAGGCCCCTGCTGGGCCCTGGGCCCGCCGCCCCAGCAGCCTCCACCTCCCTCTGTAGGCCCCAGTCCCACCCAAGCCCGGACCAGGGCCCCTGAACGGAGCCAGGCCCTCCCGCTCTGCGGCCAGTGACCGCCTCTTCTCTTTCTGTTTTCCAGCCCTGCATACGGAACCCGGGTCACATGCGTGCTGGGCAAGTGCCCGTCCCCCCCGGGCAGCATCTCCAGTCCCTTTTCTTTTCAGATAGGCACTCGCCTTGAGAAATCGCTCAGACTGGCCTCAAACTTGCAATCCTCCTGCCTCGGCCTCCAGAGGAGCTGGGATTATACGTGTGCAACACTGCACCCAGCTTCTAAGAAATCCCATGTTTTGCTTATGGCATCTGAGTCAGGTCCCCCACCCTTGACACGCACAGCACCCACCCATGGGGACCCTAATTCCTGGGCCACTCACCCCCACAAACAGCCCGAACTTGCCCTTGACGGGGAACATGTTAGGGAAGTAGGTGCTGATGAGGTTCACCAGCGGGTCCTGGTAGCCCCACATGACCTCGCCCACGGTGCGGTTCATGAAGGCGCGCTGGCCCATGGTGCTAAGGGCCAAGGTCAAAAACAGCTTCAGGGTCGTGGGCTGGTGCTCTATCATGGCTGAGGCGGCCTGCAGGAGAGGACAGTGTCCACTGTCAGGACAGGCACGACAGTTCACCTTCTACTTGGTGCCCAGGAGATGCCAGGCCCCAGTGGGGCACACAGACCCCTCCCTGATCCCGGAGCCACCCTCCCGAGGTCTCCCCAGCAGATCTGGGCTGAGTTAACTCCACCTCCTGAGCTGTGTGGGAGGCACAGGCCTGGTCCATCAGAACTGGCCTCCCCTGGCCTTAGCACCGGCTGGGCACGAACTGAGGCACCACCGAGAGACACTCGCAGGGGCCTAGTCCTGGGGGTGCAGCCACCACGAGGGGCCAGCCCCTGCCGAGGGCCACCCGGTCTGTACCCCGGATCAAGCCACACCTGAAGCCATCAACCCCAGCCTTCCCAGTTATATGAGCACCCACTTCTCCATTTGCTAAAGGCAATTTGGGGCACAGTGAGAGAAGAGACTCTTCGTATTGGGTTCACTTTCATAGCCTCCCTTTCCCGCCTAAAGGCTGAGGGCCCCAAACACCACTCCGCCCACTGCCAGGAGCCCGAAACACAGGAGAGTGGATTGGGCCGCTCTGTTTTCCTCTGGAGACACTGTCTTGAATGTTGATTGATTTTTTTACAAGCATTCCCCACCCACAAGCCAGAGCTCTCCAGGTGTAGAGCAGGCGCTGTAGCACTCTGTCCCCACAGGAAACGACAGGGCCACCTGGGCTTTCTGACACTCGTCTTCTAAAGCAGTGGGCGCAGGGTGGAGTAGCGGTGACGTTTCTTCTTGTTTGTTTTCAGTACTAGGGGTTGGGCCGGGGGCTTTGCCCTGAGCTACATCCCTGGCCCTCTTGTTTGATTTTTTTCTAAGACAGGGTATTACTAAATTGCCCAGGCTGGGCTTGAACTTGCAATCCTCCTGCCTCAGCCTTCCAGACTGCTGGAATGGCAGGGGTGCCTGAGTTAAATACATAGTGTTTTGTTTTGTTTTGTTTTTTGAGACGGGGGTCTCACTTTATAGTTCTGGCTGGCCCTGAGCTCACTATGTAGCTCAGACAAGCCTCGAACTCAGCAATCCTCCTGCCTCTGCCTCCTGAGTGCTGGGATGACAGGCATGAGCCACCACGCCTGGCACTGTGGTATGTGGTATTGATTGCTGGTAGGCGTGAGTCACCATGCCCACCATTGTATGTGGTTACCGGGATCGAACTCAGGGCCTGCGCTTGCGAGGCAGGCGCCGGAACCACTGAGCTAAATCTCTAGCCCCTAGCTACATAGTTTTAAGAAATCAAAAAGAGGACATAGCTGGGTGTGTAGTGTGCATCTGTAATCCCAGCGCCCGGGAGGCTCAGGCAGAAGGATTTCTGTGAGTTGGAGGCCAGCCTGGGTTACACAGTGAGATCTCGCCCCCGCAAAAGACATAAAATAAATGTAAGTCCTCCTAATTCTGCGGCTCTGAGGCGTTCTTCCCACAATAACTCCCCCTGGATTGCACCCACTGCACCGCCGTTTTTGCGTGAGCTAAGAGCAGTCTGGCTTTGCGGACACTTCCAGCTGGCTGGGAAGATGCCAGCAGCAGGCGCCTCAGGAAGCACGGCCCCCGCGTGGTGTTCACACTTCAGTGTCACTGGCTGGGTGTGCGAGACGCCGCCACCGCCACGGCTGCGTCCTTCCCCGGTGGCGCCTGACGCTGGCCACGGAGGGGACCCCTTGGCGTCTGGGGTGTGGACGAGGCCTCCCCGTTCCGCCTGCGCCACGGGCCTCCGCCGGCTCTGTGCCCCACGTGGCCTGCCACCGCCTGTCCCTTGCCCTGGGCGTCTGGCACCAGCGATCACCCCAGGAGCCCCGAGCGCTGACACTGATGAGCCCAATGCACTCCTCCTCCCAGGGGCTGCAGTGACAGGGCCCGGCGTGCCCCCGCTGCCTACGTGCCCCCGCGCGTGCTGCCTGCTCCTGGGCCCGGAGGGCACCACCAGCCACGTGCCACAGCCCTGCAGGGGACTGCCTGGACACCCCGGAGCTGCCCTGCCGTGGGCGGGGCAGGCGCCTCACCAGGACCAGGATGTTGGGCAGCACGATGTAGTCGCTCTCGGAGCCTCGGGACCTCTCGGGCTGGAACCGAAAGGCGCAGTGCTCGCGGAAGGACACCGTGTCATTGTCGTTGAAGGAGATGTTCTTCTTGTGCCTAAACTGCCTGGGGGCGGGAGGGGCACCAGTCAGTGGCCAAGGAGCCCGCGTGACGCTGGGCGGCCGCTGCCCCGCTCTGTCCTCTGCCAGCCACGGCCCCGCCGGCCCAGGGCTGTCCTCACTGCCGGGCCCCGCCGACAGCCGCCCCCCGCCACGCCCTCCTCACCTGTACACGTAGGGCCCGCGCTCCCGCACCTCCGGCGTCCCGCCCTGCAGGATCTCGTCCGGGTTGAGCACATCGAAGAAGTAGACGGACATGTAGAAGGGCACGGGGATCTCCTTCCACATGCCGAAGGACAGGCTGCTCGGGTCGATGCGCACGTTCTGCGGGCGGTGGCAAGGTCAGCGCCGTCCCCAGAGCGGGGACCCGCAGGGCAGAACCTGCCCTCTGCCACAGGGCACCGGGATCCGGGCCGAAGACGACCAGGTTTTGGGGGCTCTTGAGACAAAATACCCAGCACCCCGAGTCAAAGGAGGAGGCCTATGGAGTGCCAGGTCCCAAGGCAGGTGGCCCAGGTGGAAGGGGAGGACCGTGGCACCAAAGCAACAGGCGGCTTCCTGCCGCTGCTCCCACCCAGGACGAGAGGGGGCAGGCAGAGCAAGCCAGGCAGCGCCCTGGCTTGTGATCCCAGCGTCCACACAGAGTCTGCCACCTCTGGAAGAGCCCCACAGAGGGCCCTGTGAGGCGCTGGGGTCAACTAGACACAAACCGTACCAGAGACCGCGATTCCTCAGACCCCGACCAAAATAAACAGGGCGTAAGGCAGGAGATGCAGGCGCGTGGGCGTGGGGGCCATGGAGGGCCTGCCGGGGGCGAAGGCCCGGGGCAGCGGGCTGCTCAGGGAGGCCGTGGGCAGGTCTCAGTTCTGTGAGAACAAAATCAGCCTATCCGACAGAGCCAGTGTCGCAAGGCCAGGCAGCTTGCGTCACCTTCTGCTGTCACTGAACAGCCTCCGGGGCAAGGGCAGCCACCCCTCCACGAGGACAGGCCCTGGAGCAGGCAGAACCTAGCGCCGTCGGACAGCTCGGCCCAGGGCCCCCCGGGCAGGCCTACGCCCCGCGGTGCCCTCACACGGCAGGGCTGTGCTGCCGCATGGAGCGTGAGCTTCCTGGCAGCAACGGGCAGGAGGCCCAGCTCTGCTGAGGGGGGAGCCAGGCCGCCCGCCTCCCCGGGAGCACGAAGGCCGAGGCCCAGCGACCCGGCGGTGCAGGTGCTGTCTCTGCTGCCGGGCTGCTCACGCTTCGCGCCGCCCTCCTGCCCCGCACCTCGCCCGTGCGGCAGCCACCATCTCCACACAACAGATGGGGACACCGAGGCAGGAGGAGGCCGTGGAAAAGTGCCCACGGCTGGAGGGCAGCGAAGGGGTCCGAGGCCTCCCGGAGCGTGCGTGCGGGGAGCCGGAGCCGGAGCCGGAGCTGGACCCCGACTGCCCCCCAGCCCACAGGGCCGGCTCCGCTCTGCCACCCGCCCTCGACTGCCAGCCGGGGCCTCTGCCTGGGCCTCAGGTGCCCTTCCCGTCCCCATGCCACGCAGAGCATCTCCCCGGCTTCCCTTCCGGAGGCGCCAGACCCCCAAGGCGAGTCCGCGGCAACCTTCCTCAGATGAGGACCAGCCCCGGGGGTGGGAGGGTGGGTGAGGAAGTGGGGGGATGGGTGGGGGGGGGGGGGGGGGGGGGGGGGGGGGGGGGGGGGGGGGGGGGGGGGGGGGGGGGGGGGGGGGGGGGGGGGGGGGGGGGGGGGGGGGGTGAGGGAGCCGATGGGTGGGTGAGCAGACCAGTGGGTAGACGGACGCGTGGCTGGTGGTGGGGCGGGTGCCCCTGGCCCAGGCTGGCCCTGCCCCACATCACAGGGGTGGCGCACAGCTCCATGCCCACCGAGCCACCGGCATGTGTACTTCAAGGGGAGAGCTGGGCGATACGTGAGTCACAGCTCACTCAACACTGCTCAAAAACACGCCCGTAGGGCCGGAGGGTTAGCTCAGTGGTTCCGGTGCCGGCCTCTCAAGCGCAAGGACCTGAGTTCGATCCCCGGTAACCACGTATAATGCTGGGCGTGGAGACTCATGCCCACCAACAATCAACACCGCATACCACAATGCTGGACGTGGTGGCTCACGCCTGTCATCCCAGCACTCAGGAGGCAGAGACAGGAGGATTGCTGAGTTCGAGGCTTGCCTGGGCGCCATAGTGAGCTCAGGGCCAGCCTGAACTACAAAGCGAGACCCTGTCTCAAAAAAAAAAAAAACACGCCCGTAATCCCAGCCTCCTGAGGCTGAGGCAGGAGGATTCCAAGTGCAAACCCCCTTGGACAATTTAGCAAGACCCTAGGGCCACACAGAAAGGGCTGTGGGTGTGGCCCAAGCGGTGCGCTGGACTCCGCGCTGGACTCCGAGACACAACAAGCCTCTCGCGGATCCCAGCTCTGCAGCACCCTGGAGAATGCGGGAAGAGAGCAGACCACAGGGACGACCGGGCGCCCTCACCGAGAGGGCGGAGGGCAGCTTGGAGGGGCCGGAGCAGCTCAGGGGCTGACGGAGCGGGGCCATCGGGCCGCTGGGGCCACGGCTGGGTCCTCAGCACAAACTGGCCCCGGGACGCCCCCGCCGCCAGGCCCCGCGCGGCCCCGCCCGACGGTGGGGGGCAGGGACAAGGACTCAGGGCAGAGCTCGAGAGCGCTCTTCCATCGCCGCCACGGTCAGCCCTGAGCCAGCGGGGAGCGGGTCTGGCAGCCCGGGTGCTGGGAGGTGACCTGCCCCACCCCCACCCAGTGGGCCAGACTTTGCCCGTCCTTGGCCAGCAGGGTCAACACCGGTCCAGGCCGGCCAGGGACACTAGGACCAGGCATCCGATTAGATAACAGCGGCCACGGGGAAGCCTTCGCCGGGGAGCTGGCTCGGACTGCCCCGGCCCCCTCCCGAGCCGAAGGTCACAGCCCGGAGCCAAGGTGGGGAAGGGAGGGGTGCCGCCTTTCTGTGGGGACCACGCCCCACGGACAGGAGGGAGGGCGGTGGCAGAGGGGACACTGGAGCTGGGTATTAAAAGGGAAAGGGGGCCGGGCGTGGTGGCTCACGCCTGTCATCCCAGCACTCGGGAGGCAGAGGCAGGAGGATTGCTGAGTTCCAGGCTTGCCTGGGCTACATAGTGAGCTCAGGGCCAGCCTGAACTACAAAGTGAGACCCTGTCTCAAAAAAAAAAAAAGGGAAA
>PVIC010013984.1:0-37256 GCA_004025085.1 Thryonomys swinderianus
GCACTACCACGGTCAAAAAATGGAGTACAGTGCTAATAATACTTCACATTGTCAGACTGGTTTAGTTTCATTAACCAGTTCACTCTAGTTATCTGTTCTAGTGCATATGTAGTATTTTGTGATGTCTTAGTTTGTATCTTCCATTGATGGAAGAGGTTGAGTATATTTTCATATGTTTATTGGTCATTTTTTTTTTTTTTGAGACAGGGTCTCGCTTTGTAGTTTAGGCTGGCCCTGAGCTCTCTATGTAGCCCAGGCAAGCCTCAAACTCAGCAATCCTCCTGTCTCTGCCTCCCGAGTACTGGGATTACAGGCGTGAGCCACCATGCCCGGCACTGTGGTATGTGATACTGATTGCTGGTGGGCATGAGCCTCCACGCCCAGCATTGTGCGTGGTTACCGGGGATCGAACTCAGGACTTTGCGCTTAGGAGGCAGGCGCCGGAACCACTGAGCTAACCCTCCGGCCCCTTGTGTTCATTTTCTTTAAAATTTCAAGTCTTACAAGTATTAAATTTTAGAAATACTTTATAATTCTAGATATAAACCTTTTTATTTGAAAATATTTTCTTCGAACCTAAGGTCTATGTTTTTACTTACGTCTCTTAACTGCATGCTTCAGAGACCAAATTATTTTATTTCGCTGAAATCCATTCTAGTATTTCTTTTCCTTGTGCTTTTTGTGTTCTACTTAATAGATGCTTGTCTTGGGCCGGAGGGTTAGCTCAGTGGTTCCGGCGCCTGCCTCACAAGCGCAAGGTCCTGAGTTCGGTCCCCGGTAACCACATATATTGCTGGGTGTGGAGACACGCCCACCAACAATCAATACCGCATACCACAATGCCAGACGTGGTGGCTCACGCCTGTAATCCCAGCACTCGGGAGGCAGAGACAGGAGGATTGCTGAGTTCGCGGCGGCTTGCCTGGGCACGTAGTGAGCTCAGGCCAGCCTGAACTACAAAGCGAGACCCTGTCTCAAAAAGCAAAAAAAGGGCCGGAGGGTTAGCTCAGTGGTTCCGGCGCCTGCCTCGCAAGTGCAAGGACCTGAGTTCAATCCCCGGTGACCACATATAATGCTGGGCGTGGAGACACGCCCACCAACAATCAACACCACATACCACAATGCCGGACGTGGTGGCTCACGCCTGTAATCCCAGCACTCGGGAGGCAGAGACAGGAGGATTGCTGAGTTCGCAGCGGCTTGCCTGGGCACCATAGTGAGCTCAGGGCTAGCCTGAACTACAAAGTGAGACCCTGTCTCCAAAAAGCAAAAAAAAAAAATAGATGCTTGTCTTAAAGCTGTGTCACAAAGCTATTTTCCTGTTTCCTATTAGAAGTGTTGCAGTTTAATATTTCACATCTATCTATGATCCATTAGAAGCTAGTATTTTTGTGTATAATGTAAGGTAAGAGTCAATGTAGTTTTTTCTCTTCCAAATGGAAAGAACACTTATTGCTTTAGTGCCTTTGTCAAAAATTACATGGCTATTTGTGATAACTAAATCTTGGAAACAACCCAAATGCCCATCAACTCTAGAGTGGATAAAGAAGGTGTGGTTATTTTTTCATAAAATGGAATATTACTCAGCCATAAAGAATGGGGGGATTGAGTCATTTATACTCAAATGGACATATCTTCAGGACATACTCACAAGTGAAATAAATAGGTCACAGATGTGTAAATACCGTAGCTTTTCGCTGTCTGAGAAACTGACGTTGCAAATGTGTTCTAGAATGCATGATAGATATTGTGAAATAGTAAATATTCAAAGGGAAATGAGAAAGAAAAAATTGACGATTAAAAAAAGGAAACAAAGCTTGTGTATATAGGGGCAGGGCATGGTAGGGTTGACTGGGAAAGGGGAAAATGAGAATTAAGTTATGTCATATACTGGTACAAATTCTCAATGTGGAGTGTAATTGTTAAGTGTATATATAATGTACCAATAAATTACATTTTTTAAAAAACTACATGACTAGAGCTATAGATCTACTGGAGAGCTCTCTTCTGTCCCACTGACTCATACTCTTATCCTTCCTTTCTATCACACTGTGCTGATTACCGGAAATTCGTAAGAAGTCTTTAAATTAACTCATGTAAGTCCTATGCTTTTTAAATTATATACACTATTCTAAATCCTTTACATACATGCAAATTTTAACAAGCAAAATTTCAAGTACAGCCGGGCATGGTGACTCACGCCTGTCATCCCAGCACTTGGGAGGCAGAGGCAGGAGGACTGCTGAGTTCGAGGCTTGCCTGGGCTACATAGTGAGCTCAGGACCAGCCTGAACTACAAAGCGAGACCCTGTCTCAAAAAAAAAAAAATTTCAAGTACAAATTCAGGGAATTTTGACTGAAGTTGAATTGAATCTATTTCTGAGTTTGGAGAGAATTGATATCTTAAGATTGTCTAAATCTTTTAGAGAACAGCAAATATCCACAGGTCTTAGAGCATATTGAAATACATGCCATCTAAATTCATTCCTTTTTTGATTTTTAATGAAAAAGAATGGTCAGTTAGCTCGTTTAAGATAGGGATTGTTTGTCTATTCAACAATCATCACAGCCAATCCAAGAGCAAAACAATCTGTAAAACTGAACATCTGGACCCCGAAAAATCCCCTCTCAAATTGCTACACTGGTGTAGCTAAATCTAGCAGTTCTTGCCTAAGAATTTCTACAGGTGTTCATTTGCATGTATGAAATTCCTCCTGTCACCTCAATTTTTAAGCAAGTTGGGTCAGGTTTCAAGTCTAATTTGTGGACATTGGTTTCTGACTGTCCCCATAGAAGAGACAGTCATTTTTCAAAATTTCCAACCATTCCTACAGATTAACAAATCATAAAATAGGCAAAATTTATACAGCAATCTACTGGCCCAAGCCCATATTATCATATGTCCTGACTTATGAAACGTCTTGAGCTTGGAATATCATACAGTGGTAGAATATTTGCTTAAGATGTGTAAAGTCTTAGGTTTCATTCCCAACATTGAAAAAAAAATAGAAAAAGAAAAAAAAGAAGAAAAATATCTTATTTAAAATCTTTGCTTCAGTTGTCTTCCCCATATTAGTCTGTTTTTCACTCCTGGGAGAAAATAACTAACATAAAATTTTAAGAAAGAAGTGGTTCATTTTTAGATCACAGTTTCAGAGTTTTCAGTCTATAGCCTGCTGGCTCCAAGGCAGAAAATCACATCCAGAAGCAGGGGAAGCAGGAAGAGTCCAAAAGGAAGGCACCGTGGACCAGATAAAGTCCCAAAGTCGCACCCTCATGACCACCTGGACACACCCAGAAGTGTGCTTTACAACTCTCCTAGACGTCTCCTGTGTCAATGAAATTCACAATCAAGATTAACCATCACAATATAATACTGACTGGAAACTTTTCTTCTAAACCCTACTTGCACCAGGTTTCCCTGGCTTTTCAGGTTCCAATACAGAACATCTGTTTGCTCTTAGGGCCACGGTTCCAACCTGTCACTCTTCCCTGATGTGGCCCCTCAGAGGTTTTCCTGAAGCATGGAGTCCACACTGCCACTCACTTTCCTGCCTGCCTCTGAGCCCATTGATCCAGATGCCCCAGAACCACCTTACTCCTGCATGCACGCAAATCTGACATACACCTTACACCTGCACGCATGCAAATCTGACATACACCTGCACCTTCGTTCAGTTCCTAACCTGGGAATGTTTCCACCCCCTCCCTCCCCTTCACCCTCTCAGCAGCCAGCTACCCCATCCCGCTGCAAAGACAACTGCTGACTCCTTAAGTACTCACTCTCTCCTCCTCTTTAACACCCCACATTTCAACATTCTCATGTTTCTATGTTTATTGCCCCTAATAAACTATTACTTTTTCAAAGATGTCATTCCTCTTTGTACTCGGCAGTACCAGAAAACTTCCTGGCACATGTTAAATGCTCATTACGTGCTTGTTGAACTAATGAAAGAACAAACAAATAAATTAATATGTGCCCTTTAATTCAATCAAGAAAATATGACAGAACCTCCCTGCACATAATTAATCTACTTACACATTCTGTGCAAAACTAAACATGTGTTTTTGAACATGTGTTTTATATAAAGCTTTCTCCGAACTAGAATTTCTCCAAATAATCTGCTTTCCACCAGTTAACAGTTTACCAAAAGTTCTATAATTTAACCCTTTCCCTTGGGTCCTTCTCTGCCATCATCTAGATTTCACTTCATTCAAAAGCAGGGTTAAGAATTTATCTTTGTTCTATTTTAAGCATGTATTTAATTACTTCTTTATGTCAGATACTAAACTAAATGGGGAAGGGGTTTGGGGGGATGATTTTTAATTTGCTGCTAATTTGTTTAATTCTCACAACTTCCATGGAATTTAATATCCATGTTTTGACAGAAGAGATTCAATAACTTTGCCAAGGTCACACAGCTTGGGAGACAAAGCCAGTATTTGAACAGGAGGCTGCCATATTCTGAGAAGTTGTTCTTTACTCCATGGCAGGGTGACACAGAGGGGAATCGTCCAGGCTAGATTCTGATTTTATGTGCATTCTGTGAGCTGTCATATTTCACAAGATGAAATATCTTTAAAACCACAGAACCATCCCATCAAAGAGTAAGGCTTAAGCTGGATGAGAGATAAAGACCCCCCAAAATCCTTAGCTTTAAGTTTAAAATCTCATATGTTTAGAAGTACTTTTATCACCCAGGACCATGTTTCCTGAGTTTTCAACTGTGGAACACCAAGCACACGAGTGTAGGGGGGTAGCGGGCGCTGCACTAAGGAATGAAAACTCAGAGTCACGGGACTTTTCGCAACCTGCCAAATTCCTTTCAAAAACATACATTCAGGTCTCAGATCCTCTAACAAAAACAACTCTCATTTTCAAGAATAGGAAGATATAGGGGTTTTTACATCTTCTTACAAGAAATTTCCATCCACCAGCTTTAAATTTTACTTTTTATTCAAAAGCATAACATGTTTTGATGCTGAAAACTTCCTAGGAAAATGAGAGCCAACTGTTCACACTCCAAACCAGGGTTTTACTCTGACTGGGCAAATGGCACGCATCCTCAGACTCGTGCCAGACACACTGAAACCTTTCAGATCAAAAGGAAATGATCGGTAAGTGCCTTCTCTGATTCTCGGTTCTTCTGGAGGAAGTGGAAAAACAGCGCTCACAATTCTACGTATTAACATCGGATTCAAAGAATGACTTGGCACAAGAACAAGAGCTGATCTGAGACCCAGACTCCTCCAGGTCAGAATGAGATTTCTGGGCCCTGATATTTATAATTCTGGAACCCCTCGAAGAATAAGAAAGCAAGCTTATGAACAAATTTAATATAAACATGATCAGAAATATTTGTCTTGAATGAGAAGCTGTCACAAATTATAAATATAATATAAACTGACAATTACAACAAACAAAATTCTCCACCCAAAATCATGTATTTTTATTAATTGCCTGAACATTTTTCTAATGCTCCTTTTCCTACATTTTTGGTTGCATGTCCTTTCAAATTACTTTTTCCTATAAATAAATAAATAAATAAATATTTTAACATATTTTCTATATATAGAAATAGTAGTTTTTATCTTACCTTGGTTTAAATTCTGGGTTCCTTTCAACAGCTAAAGTGTAGAATGATTTATTTTAGCTCCTTATGATATAGCTGGCAATGCCGTGTAAACTTTTAAGACTCCTGTCAAATTTGTAGAAATCTCTGCCAAATATTTTACATAAAGAAACCACAAAGTTTTGGGGAGAAATGTCAACAGACCACCTTCGGCCTCATCTGTCTCAAGCCTGGAGCCTCCACTGCCCACATACTGCCAGTGACAGACCGTTGTAATGTGTTCTTATCACAGTGTATGTCAAAGCCAGGTGGCCAAGCACTGCAACCGGTAGGAGTATCCCTGGAAGCCCTTCCCTTGCCAGGGAAGCTACCAATAACTTACCTATTCAAGAAAGTGACTGTGGAGCACATCAATAAATCCCAGCATGGTGGTCTGCACCTTTGTATTTCCCCAGAGTTCGTATGCTGAAACCTGATCTCCCATGGTTCTGGTATTAGGAGGTAGGGCCTTCAGAAGGTGATTTAGTTTGTTATGAAAGAGACCCGGGAACTAAGACTTCAACATGTGAATTTGAAAAGAAGAAGCCATTCAACACATAACGATCCCACATCCTGTGAGCCAAATAAAGCCAATATTAGCGATTTATTATTAGGCTGTTCAGAGGAAATAGCCACACTTGCCCCTTCCACACTGTGAGAACACATCAAGCAGGTATTATCTATAAACCAGAAAAAGGGTCCTCCCCAGACTCTCCCACACTTTTTGATCTTGAACTCCCCAGTCTCCAGAACTATGAGAAATAAATTTCTGTTGTTTCCAAGCCACCCGGTTTGCAGCATTCTGTTACATCCCAAAGGTACTAAAATGACCAATAATCCATAACATTACATCTGTAAGTGAACTGTCCCTTAGCTTAGTTCCCAAACCCCACGGCCACTCACCCCAGGGCTATCCAATAGGAGGGGCAGTGTTGAAAGAGACAGCAGTGTTAAGTGATCTTAGTGCAGATACTTTCATAGATGATACATGAATGCAATTATACATTGCGCCACTTCACAAAGCCTTCTTGAGGCCTGTGAACCCAAAGAGCCCTGAGCTCAAGCTGCCTTTGCATCATACTCACAGACACAGTCAGAGCACTCCCTTGCTTCCACTATCACTGAAAACACATGGCTGAGCTTTTAAAGTACTGACCATCCCCAAGAGTTACAGATTGTCCAACATCTGGTAGAGAAGTGCTATGTGTGTAGATGTCCCCCCAAACACTTATGCAGCCATAGATGTGTGGCTTTAGAGGTGGCTGGATCCAAGTATGTGACACTGGAATTGATTCATGGTGCCATGCTAAACCCAAGAACATTAGGACTAAGGGTGTGAGTGCTACCTCCCTACCTAAGTAGTCTGGATAAAATAAAAGGGGCAGGGGGCCGGAGGGTTAGCTCAGTGGTTCCGGTGCCTGCCTCGCAAGCTCAAGGACCTGAGTTTGATCCCGGTAACCACATATAATGGTGGGCGTGGAGACACGCCCACCAACAATCAACACCGCACACCACAGTGCCGGGCGTGGTCGCTCACACCTGTCATCCCAGCACTTGGGAGGCAGAGACAGGAGGATTGCTGAGTTCGCGGCGGCTTGCGTGGGCACCATAGTGAGCTCAGGGCCAGCCTGAACTACAACGCGAGACCCTGTCTCAAAAAGCAAAAATAAAATAAAATAAAATAAAATAAAATAAAATAAAATAAAATAAAAGGGGCAGGAAGATGCTATTAAGGCACCTTGGTTGCTTATTTCTGCTGTCTTCTGCTTGCCGTGAACCATGTGTCCTCTGCATTTCTCCTCTGCTAACCAAACCAATTATGAACTGAAACCACTACAAATTACAAGCTAAATAAACCTTTTCTCCTTTAACTTTGGGCATCATGTATTTTGTCTCAGCAATGAGGGAAAAATAACTAAGGCAAGAAAGAAGACACCAATAGTGGGCACTGCATTAGGTGGTCCCATGAATGTCCATCAGATTAACTCAGTTATTTCTCACAAAAGCACTGAGAAGTATCCTTTGCCACACATTAGGGAAGAGGCTCAGACTAGATGAGCAGTGCAGCGGGGCCCAGGCAGCTACAGGAGCCTTTTCCATGCTCAGTGGCAACTTGCTGCAACCTTCCTTCTCTTCCCCTTGGCAAAGTAACCCAGAATCATCAAGGAAAACAGTTACAGAGAAGTAAAAAGATAAAACAAATTATCTTTAATTACATTACCCAGAGGCAACCATAGCAAGATTTTGGTATAATCCCCATGCTTTCTTGATCACTGAAATTGAAAGCATTAAATTAAATCAATCCTACTTCTCTTATTATTAGAGAAACATGTTCCTTCCCCAAAAAAAAAAAATTACAAATAATGAAACAAAATAAAAAGCCACCAGGGCTGGAGGGTTAGCTCAGTGGTTCCGATGCCTGCCTCGCAAGCACAAGGTCCTGAGTTCAATCCCTGGTAACCACATACAATGCTGGGCGTGGAGACTCACGCCCACCAGCAATCAACACCGCATACTACAATGCCGGGCGTGGTGGCTCACACCTGTAATCCCAGCACTCTGGAGACAGACAGGAGGATTGCTGAGCTCAAGGCTTGCCTGGGCTACATAATGAGCTCAGGGCCAGCCTGAACTACAAAGTGAGACCTTGTCTCAAAAAATAAATAAAAAATAAAAAGCCACCTATATTTGCTTGCCAGAGCTTTTGTAACAAAGTGCTATAGACTGAATGTCTTAATAGAAATCGTGTCACAGTTCTGGAGGCTGGAAGTCCATACACAAAATTTTATGGGTTGGCTGGTTCTTTCCTAGAGCTATGTGCAGGAAGCTTCTCCCTAGCTTTTGGAGGTTTGCTGGCCATCCTCAGCTTCTTTGGGTTTGTAGAAGATGGCCCTGACCTGTGCCTTCATCTTCACATAGTCCTGTCCCTGTGTGCAGCTCTGTGTCCAGATTTTTGCTTCTTATGAAGATGCTAGTTATATTGGATTCAAGACCCTTTCCTTTCTAGTCTGACCTCATTTTAACTTAAGTAATTACATCCACAAAGACCCTCTTTCTAAATAAGGTCACATGTGGGAAACGGGGGAAGGGAACGTAACTAGAGCCTTTGCATTAGGTTCTAGTCTCCTGTGAGTTGACGGCACATGGCAAAATAATAACTAGGTAGAAATGAGGCTTAGAGAAGCTCAGTTTGGGCCTGATCCATGCTACTCTGGGTAGTAAAAGACCTCAGACCCCTGCCTGCCACACCTTTTATTCAATACCTCTAGAGTAACAAAATATAACAAAGACTCAGAGGGCAGGGCATAGTTCACTCACGTGACAGTAGTTCCAAGAGGGCGGGGCAGACACCAGCAATGGTGCAGTTGTGCTCTGAAGCGGGACAGCATGTTGGGATCACCAGAATCCTTGCTGTTCCCAGAGGTGAAGGTAAGTTAAGCCCCAAATCAGTAGGCAAGCAGGAAAGTCTGGTCAGTTTCAACCTTCCAATTCTTTCTCCTACAAAGGATTGTTTTTAACATAGTTAAATCCAAAGTCCATCTACAGGAAGGCCTGGTTGGTTTTGACCTTCCAAATATTTCTCCCAAACAGGATTGTTCCCAATAGTCACATGCTGAGATACTGAGGTCAAGAACTTCAACATGTAAATTTGAAAAGAAGAAGGAATTCAACACTTAACTATCCCAAATTCTATGAGTCAAATAAAACCAGTATTAACAATTTATAATTAGGTTGTTTGGAGAATATGGCCATGAATTATTTTGACACTTCTCCCACTGGGTGGGGGGGATTATGCCCCTTTCTTTGAATCTGGCAAGCCAGCAACTGCTCTGCTCACTGGTTCTAATTCTCCAGTCATCATGGCCCAGATATCAGACAGGAAATCATAGAATTCTAAGTTTTTCCAATCCCATTATCAAGTCATCCCCAGCTTGGGTCTCACCAAGTGCTGGTCCCAGACATAGAATGAAGACAAACCATTCCCACTGTGCCCTGTTGAAATCCAGATTCACAGAACCTATGCACAGTAAAGCAATTGGTTATGATGATTAATTTTGTGTCAAGTTACCTAGGCTGCAGGGAACCCACTATTCTGGATGTGTTTGTGAAGGTGTTTCCACATGATATAACACTTGAATTAGCAGAATAAGTAAAGCAGATTTCCTTCCCCAACATGGGGGACCTCACTGGAGACTGAATGATACAAGACATAAAGTAAATGCTCTCCTCTTGATTTCTCAAGCTGTGATACTGGTCTTCTCTGCCCTCCAACTTTGACAGTTCTCAGCATTATATCTTGACCATGTAAATTGCTAAGTCAATATAAACTGATGTGAGGTCACATATCTAGTGAATCCAAAAAAGGAAGCTGAACTCAAGTATTCTTAATCTACATGCAGAATCCTGACCTTCTGGTTGCTGAAGTCCAATGCACCATTTTACACTCACGCATGTTTGTCACAAAGAAGAGACCCTCGCTCTTGGAAGAAAAACTCTCTAAAATGTAAATAACTACTTTCTGGTTGGTCTACTTTGTTATTGTGATTTTTTAAAAAAATAGTATTTGCTTACAGTAAAAATGAGTGTCTGTTCTACAATTATGTTACTTAGTAAAGCCAGTAAAGAATTAGTGACACCTTGTGGCAAAAATTTAATTCATATGCTACCTATTTTCAGTTGACACATTTGTCTAAAAGTTTTATACTCTTCACTAAGGTCACATAACAGCAAAATTTCTGCAAGAAATAACCTATGGTTACCAACCATACTTCTATAATTAGATATTCTCAGCAGTTATTGTATTTGGGCTTCTGCTCTACAACCTCAGAGAAACTTCTATCAAGTTCTCCTCTGACTATATAGTTGAAAAATAACTTCTCTGGTAGCAAACCCAATGATTATGATTATTTCTCAATTCTCATCTTCCTTAACATCATGGTATATTTGATCATGTTGACCACAATGTTCCTGAAATCTCTGGTTCAGCAAGACCACACTCCATTTCTTTTCTACGTTTTAAGCTTTCAAGCCCTCTAAGCATTTGTGAGTGCCAAGTTTCTCTCTCTCTCTCTCTCTTGACCTTTCCAAGGACCTCCAGACACACCCTTAACCTGCCAATGCAATATATGCATAGATATATTGAGAGCATCTTAAGACTTAAATATCCAAAACAAAGCTCTTGACTTCTTACTCCTTCTAATAATTGGCTGCATCTCAGTCAGTGAATGACATTATTGTGTCATTTTACTCAAATTAAAAACCTAGAAGTCATCTTATATTCCTCTATTCTTCACCCCCATATCAAATCCATTAGTAGACTGTCTTCATTCTCCACAATATCTCAAACACACCAGTCCTATTTTCCCTACTATTATCCTAATCAAGCTACTGCTCCTCTCTAAGATATTGCAATACCTCCTTTCTTTCTTTTCTTTCTTTCTTTCTTTCTTTCTTTCTTTCTTTCTTTCTTTCTTTCTTTCTTTTTCTTTCTTTCCTTCCTTCCTTCCTTCCCTCTTTTTTTGGAGACAGGGTCTTGCTTTGTAATTCAGGCTGGCCCTAGCTCACTGTGTAGACCAGGCAAGCCTCAAACTCAGCAGTCCTCCTGTCTCTTTCTTCTGAGTGCTGGAATTACAGGCATGAGCCACCATGCCTGGCATTGTTCTGTGTGGTACTGATTGCTCGTGAGTGTGAGTCACCATGCCCGGTATTGTTGTATGTGGTTACCAGGGATCGAACTGGGGAACTTGCGCTTGCTGGGCAGGCGCCAGAACCACTGAGCTAAATCCCCACCAGCCCTCTTTTGCATTTTTATCTATACTCAAAACAGTCTAAAACATTGGCCTATGCTCATTTTTTTACATCAAAAATTAAAAGAAGCTCCTTCTTTTTTTCCTTAGACTGTGCACCTCTGATATTCACTCATTCAGTAAACTGTCTCTACCAAAACATGAAGCTATATGGTAGGGCTACAAACATCAACAAGACATGATTTGTACCCTCAAGGAACTCACAGACTTACTGAGGTGCCAAACATGTTAACAGGTACCTATAAATGGCACATGATAAGTAAAGTTAACAGTACAGTAGAGGAATATGTGATCCCAAGTTAGAGGCATCAAAAATGTCATTCTAGGGCCGGAGGGTTAGCTCAGTGGTTCCGGCGCCTGCCTTGCAAGCACAAGGACCTGAGTTCGATCCCCGGTTACCACATATAATGCTGGGCGTGGTGGCTCACGCCTGTAATCCCAGCACTCGGGAGGCAGAGACAGGAGGATTGCTGAGTTCGCGGCGGCTTGCCTGGGCACCATAGTGAGTGAGCTCAGGGCCAGCCTGAACTACAAAGCGAGACCCTGTCTCCAAAAAAGCAAAAAAAAAAAAAAAAAAAAAAAAAATGTCATTCTAGAGAAAACAATAGGATCTGAAGCTTACCAAGAGTGAGTATAAATTTATCTGGGAGAAGTGACAAAGAGAAAACAAAAAGCAGATATGGAGGTGGAAATACGCTAACCACAAGTTCTCAACTTGGCTGAGAAAAAAGTAGTAGGCACAAACACTATTTGAAATTGAAAAACAAGCACTAACCAGGCAGTGACAGGCAATGGTGTAATTTAAGGGTTTGAGCTTATTAGGCAATGTGGATGGAAATCCTAGAGAAGGCCACCAGTGTGGCCCATTACATTACCCTGTATCATTCTGTGGCTTCATAGAAGATATGACTTAAGTTTGGGGGGGTGGAATGATCAGGACAAAGGCTGGTAAGAACAGTAAGAACTTTTTTAAAAGAAAGAAAGAACTCAGAATCAAAAAAGCACTTAAAGAGATGAAGAGAAGGAGGTGGCAGTGGTGCAAAAAAAGGTAGCTGTTGTGAGGATTAGGGAGCCTGGAAATGCAAGCAGGGATGGTAGGTGATTTGGACCTGCCAGGCCACATTTCCAGAAAGGGTTTGACAGGAGGGAGCTCTGGAGTAGCGATTGGCTGGCTTCTCTGGCTAATGGCATGTTGAGGTACAGGGGCCAATGCAGTGAGGGGATCTGACCCAGAGGGGGCACTCTAGAAGCCAGGCCACCACCACTACAGGCCAGTGCAAGAATCCCTCATCAACCCAAGGCAGCAAGAATGGAGACTAGGACTCTTGCTGTAAGTCACACAGTAGGCGAGGGGCAGGCCACCATGAGGAACAAGTGCCACCCTGTGGCAAGCTAGGTGGATACATTCTTCTCAATGGAATACAGAAAGCAGAGGCTGCCACTAAGGCCTGCCAGCTGTTGACATCCTTTGAAGATGGTGGGAGGGAGTCCAAGTCCAAGCCTGAGGAGTCCACCTTGCAGAGGTGAGAGGAACTGTTCAGGCATTACAATGACGAGCAAGAAGATGCAATTTGGGGGGAAGGCATGGAGTGCTTTTGCAATGACCTATGTGTCAGCTTCACGGAATTTCAAGTGCTGCTCTTGGCTTGGAGGTTCCAGGCTGCTATCACATGCAAATTCACCAGGAAGGGGTTTTCTGATGGTTGCAAAGTGGTGAGTGCAGACAGCATTAACAGGATCTGTGCACAGTTCCTTAGTCTCTTGACTGAAGCCAAACAAGAGGATAGACTCAAGGATATCTATGGGTTTACTTTTCAGTTTGGCCTGGACTCTGAAGCAGTTACTGCACTGAGAAATCTCCATTTCCCTGTGGAAACTAGACTTCACCCAGAACAATCCTCCTGTGTTGAACCAGTGGCTAAACTTAACAGAGAACCGTTGGGGATCAAGGGCATGTCTGGGGACACTTGGAACATGTCCATTAACTTCACTCGGGTGACTGGCCCTGACCTCAGCAGCTACAGTGAAGATGAGGCCTGCCGAAGTCTCTGATACCTCTGTGGAGTGGGAAATGGAACAGAGGAAAAGAGAAGGGGAAGGGAGAGGTGCACTCAGCTCAGGGACCAAGGCCCGAGGAACAAACCTAATGGCTCTATCCCAGGAGCCAGCAAGGATCTGCCCACTGCCCCACAGCCAACCAAGGAGCTGGACCTTTGTGAAAATTACTGAAGATCCAGATATTTTCTCCTTTGCACCTTTCTCTGCCTTATATCTGAAAGGGCTCTAAAACGTTCTATCATGTTCTGGGCACTTCCATTTTTTTGTTATTTCCTTTGGGGGGTATCCCTCAAAATTAGAACCTGGCTACAGGTTGTGCTTTTTTTTTTTTTTTTGAGACAGGGTCTCGCTTTGTAGTTCAGGCTGGCCCTGAGCTCACTATGTAGCCCAGGCAAGCCTCAAACTCAGCAATCCTCCTGCCTCTGCCTCCCAAGTGCAGGGATTACAGGCATGAGCCTCCATGCCTGGCTGTTGTGCTTTCTTCTTTTAAGCCTTCAGCTAAAATAAGCCTGTTTCTTGCACAAAATGAGATTTCTTTCTTTTTTTGTTGTTGTTTTGTTTTCTTTTTGAGAAAAGGTCTCGCTTTGTAGTTCAGCCTGGCCCTGAGCTCACTGTATAGCCCAGGCAAACATCAAACTCTGCAATCTCCTTGTCTCTGCCTCCCAAGTGCTGGAATGACAGGCGTGAGCCACCATGCCCAGCACTGTGGTATGTGGTATTGATTGCTGGTGGGCATGAGTCACCATGCCCAGCATTGTATGTGGTTACCAGGGATCAAATTCAGGTCCTTGCACTTGCGAGGCAGGTGCCAGAACCAGTGAGCTAAATCTCAGGCCCCTTTCCTTTCTTTCTTCCTTCCGTCCTTCCTTCCTTCCTTCCTTCCTTCCTTCCTTCCTTCCTTCCTTCCTTCCTTCCTTCCTTCCTTCCTTCCTTTCTTTCAAGGGGGAGGATGTAGAGCCAGGTAGATAGAATGGAACTGTGAAGTTGATCTAACATTGCAAAATGAAACAGTGCCAGATCTCAATTTTGCATATTGTTTTTCAAGGCGGGTCCATACTGTCTGTGTGTGGTGCAGTTTACATGGTTGAATTCAGATTGTAGTGATTATTTTTAAATATTTACACAGATCTGAAAAGCAGTGTTAACTGTTAATCACGTTGCACTAATTCCCAGACATTTCAGAGCTCTTGAAGAGCCAAGGACGGTCAAAAGCATGTATGGTCTGTGGACAACCCTCTTTTAAGCTAATTTATCCAAAACCCTTATTTCCCTCACTTTTTGTTCATTCCTTTTTGATCTACTGCATTTCATGTTGAGGTCATCCATCAACATGCTGCACCTATCAGTCAAGTGAGCAATTTTGTCTTTTTAGAACTTGTTGTACTGAGAACTATTTAGACATTGAATGCAGAGAAAGCAGTGCTACTTCACTTTTGCTGGAAGTAGACTTCTTCATTATTTTTCTTTCTTTGATGATGTTTCTGTATCTTCATGATTTAAGTAGAAATACCTGATTTTTTTATTTGCCTTGAAGCCAGTTTTTGTTCCTACTGGTCGGAATACTCTGCCAGCCAGCCAGCTGACTTGAAAAACAACTGTGGTATGGAAAACAGAAGGGAAAAGGAGAGGAGCTCTGCTTGAATTTTGTTATTCCTCACCTTTCTGACCTATAACTATTAGAGTAACTCAAGTGTTCAACTCTATTCTCCCCACACTCCCTTGATAATCTCTCAAGTCTCATGGCTTGAAACACCATCTAGGTGCTATTAAGTCAAAAATCCTTATCTCTGTCCTGACTAAATCCCCTGGGACTCCAGACCTCCATGTTGAACTCTCCACTCAACTACATTCACTTAGATGACTAATGTGCCTCTTAAGTTTAATGTTTCCAAAACTGAGCTTTCAAAACTCTCAGCAACGCCCATCCCTCTCCAGTGTTTCCTGTATCAGTAAATGGCAACTCATTCATTCAGTTACTCTGGCCAACAACCTTGAAGTAGCATCTAGTTAAGATTGAGTAGCTTTAGAAAGACCAATCGTACCAAAAAAAAATATTTGTACAAACAAAATCCACCAAAAACCACTCAGATTATTTGAAGGCATTGGGGACCAATCAATAAGGTCAGTGTTTCACTCCTATACTTCCTTCAGGTCTTTACTGGAATGCCACTGTCACAATGAATCCTTCCCTGACCAAACCAAAATCTCTAGGCTACTTTCTACTTCTGACACCTACCCTGTTCTTCCCTGTTTTTTCTCCATAGCTCTTAACTCTCCAACATACATATTTTTGCATGTACCTTGTTTCTATTACTCCTCCACTAGCATATAAATTCTCTGAAGGCAGAAATTTTAATCTGTTTCTTTTTTTTCTTCCACTGTTACATCCACAGTAGCACTGGGAGGCTGGGATAGGCAATGCTTGGTTCTTAGTACTCAGAACTGTTTATTAACCAAATCCTTCAGTTTTAGACAATGTAAGACAGCTGTCCAGAGCACAGGCATCAAGAATGTGACCTCAGAAGCTTAAACTAGAGAAAAATATTTTGCTATGAGTATAAGGGAGTAGAATAAGAGAAATATATTTTAAATAAAAACTTACACAAGAACTTACCAAGTTATTCAGAAATTTCAGCTTTGACTGGACAGCACTATTGGCTGCCCAATCAATACCCACTTTCTCTGTCCCACCATTCTCCTAACAGAATTTGGTCCTCTCTTCCCCTGACCAAGTGTTTCTTGAATTTCCCAAAACCTGAGGGGGCTCATCTAATCCAAATGTGATCCTATATTGTTCCCCAACTTAATGATTGGATTAACTCCAGTCACTTGGCAGTTTATAGGCACTTGATAGCTTCTGCCCTTTCAAAAGACAAAATATTTTCTCTTCTATATACTCCTATTGCTATCTTGTTGATACCAGAGACTGAGATGGCAGAGTGGAGATCTGAGGGAAAATGTTATTGATAGTGTGCTGAGCCCCCAGCTTACCAAAGAGGCATTCTATCTCTGAACGTAAGCAGGATAATGAATGTCTTCTTTCCACTGCTTGGAATTGGTATTCTATTCCATGACGGTAAAAGCACTCTGACAAACTTATGTTCAATGTTTCCATGATATGGTGCCAACTTTGCCTTCTGTGGTATGTCTACAATTCATTTACACACACTCTACTTGAGTTCTCCAAGTACATCTTGGGCTTTTAAGCCTTTGAGCCATTCTGAATGCACCTTGGATAAAATCCTTGCTGGTTAAAGTATCATTACTCATCTGTTATTTAAATGCCATTTTCTCCTCCAGCTATTTCAAAATTCCTGAAAAATTTAATGACCAGCACTAAAATTTGGCAGTGCTTTTTTACCTGTAGTATTTACCATACACCTTTTTGGTAGTGTTACACAATTCAAACATCTGCTTTAGGCCATAAATCAGAGAAGGGGTCTGGCAGTTAGCAAAATAAAAGTTGACATTTACCAGGTAAGATTCTAAGTACTCTACACTCTACCTTTATTAACACTTTTACTCTTCACAACAAATACCACGAGATAAACTCTGTTATGTTTTTGCAGATTAGGAAAATGAAGCGCCTAAAAGCGCACACACACCCACATGAACTCAGCTGAGAGTTATAGGGTGGGTACCCTCCAGAGCCTGAATTCAAACCATGACAGCACTTACCCGAACTGAAGGCAGAACTGCAAATGCAAACAGTGATACACTTCACTTCCTGACAAGGGACAAGATTTCTAGTACTAACCCCCAAGCAACTTCATTTCTAGTCACAGACCCAACCCATGACACTCCATTTCTTCCGAGCGTGAAGTCTGATGAATTAAGGCTTAGGGAAACTGTGTCTTTCTCTCCATAGTCTCAACAAACTGCCCACCTCTTTCCCAGTCATGCTATAGGTGACCCTTGTCGCTTCGTGCAACCCCAGGGTCCTCTGATCCCCTGACACAGCACGGTGAGCACTGAAGCGGTGAGGAAATGCAGGGAAGACTGCGGAAGAGCACGATGTCCCGCTCCGGGCGCATAACGTGGTGACCTCGGGAGACGCCAAGAAGCCTTTTCCTGCCCCGCACGTAACAGAGTCAAAAGCCTGGCATTCCGGGCGTCATTGCTGTGGCAGCCGGCAGCGCCGAGGTACGTTGGGAAGAGGACAGGTGAGGACGTCCTCTGAAATGACAGGAGCAAGTGGGCCTGTGAGAATGGCGCTGATAGCAGCCGTGCGAGGCCGCTACCCAAAGCTTAGCGAGGCACCACAGACAAACAGTACGCAGCAATTAACACTACGGGGACAGAAAACTGCCCATGCGCAGACCTGCCAGAAGGCTGGGAACGGAGGGACGGAGTCCAGAGCCGGAAGTGCCTCCCGCCCGAACTGCCTGGAAGTCCCGCCCCCAGGAGGATCTCCAGTTGCTGGGCAACCGGTGCGGGCGCCTCGGGCTGCTTCTGCGCTTCCTAGAGCTAGCAGGGGCTAGCTCCCACCTACATGGCTGACAACCTCGCTCTCTGCCCATCTCCCTGCGTGCCGCTTCTTTCGCGTCACTAAGTGCTTGCCCTTGGCAGTACTTAACATCTCTCCGCCTCCCACTTCCTAGTGCCCACCTGCTGCAAAGCCAAGCTCCTGCGCAAGCGAGGCATTCTGACTCGGGACCCCCTGCCTGTCTGACCACAGCCCTCCAGCCATGGCCACCTACACCTACACCAGCCGGCCCAGGGCCCTGCCCTGCCAGCGCCGCCGTTATCGGGACAGCCTGACGGAGCCGTGAGTGATCAAACCAGCCCGTCTCCATTTGCACTCCATCCGGGGCCAGGTCCTAGCAAAAGCCGCCCCGGCGGCTTTTCCTTGTCTGTGCTCTGCCGAAAGAAGTTTTCTGCCGTCAGTAACTCCCGTGGTGCTGAGGGGTGAAGCAGAAAGGTGCATGGGTGGTCCCTCGGTTCATTTCAGTGATAGACTTGCTGGCACGAGCTATAACATGTTCACAAATCGCCTTATTTCACGAAATTTGAGTTACCTAGTGCTCACTGGGGCATTCCCAACATTTTCTTAATCCATAGGGCTGCCATCCAGGTTTCTTAACTCCATTACGCATATAAGGAACAGAGGTGCAAAGATGTCCGATCTAATAGTAAATGACAGCCTCATAAAGGTTTTTTCACATTTGTCTTTGGCCAGGAATTAGTTTATGCTTCCATGAATGACCAGGAACTGTATTTAACAGTTATGAATTTTTGCAAGTTTTCAAACATTTATATTTAGAAAAGACCGTACACTTTATGGTCCTCTTACATAAGTCTCGAATTTTAGAATCTGACTTTCACAAGAATGCAAGAAGCATGGAAGCAGGGACTTTGTATCTCTTCGAGCCAAGATTATGCCTGGCATGTAGTAAGCACTCCCTACAGTTTGTCAGGGTGGTGACTGACCATCACAATATAACTCTTCATGCTCATTTCAACACTGAATCTAAATTTATAATTGTTATTCTAATAAATGTTTTCTTATTAAGAGATATCTATCACTTACAAGAAAACCAAAATAGAACATTTAAATTTGAGGATGGATTGTTTTCTGAGGATTGAATGAAAAAAGAACTCTTTCCAAAACTACTTCTTGATAAAATTAAGTGGCTTCTCACAAATCATTATTATTAAATCACTGTTATTCAACAAATTAGAAATGACAATGCATGCTGGTTCATTTGAAACAATTTTTATAACTAGATGATTTTATATTATATAATGTGTTAATTTGTTCATTAGTGTATCAGAATAACAGAAGACAAAAATCTCAATTTCAAGAAAGTAGTTGGTTACAGATCTCAATCATTAATATCCTTATGCATAAGGTTGATATCCTTCTATGGCATCTTGATGAGTAAAATGTTGAAAAAGTATTCCAGGAGAATACTGTTAGCTAAACTTCCTACTGAATGACTAGTAGGCTATTTCCAAGAAAGTATGCCTTTATGTCAATCTGTCCATATCTTATAAGGTCCTTACACATATCCTGTTCACAATTTTATATTAAACTAGATAAGTCTTTCTAGCCTTTTCTATGTCTACCACCAATAAGTGTTAAGAATTTTTCTACTATTTTTTAATGGTTTCAGGGAGTTCTGTTTCTTTTCTTTTCTTCTGTTTTTGCTTTTACTATGGTTTAAATCTAGCTTATCCCCTAAAGGCCTCATGTGTTCAAAGGTGGAGCTTTTGGCAGTTGATTGGACATAGGGACGCTATATTCGCCCATGGATTAACCCATTGGTGAGGTCAGCCACCAAGCGTCCTGTTGAAATAGGGCCTTGTCAGAGAGACAGTCACTGGGGACTTGACTTGGAAAAATACATCTCCTTTCCTGGCTCCTCACTTCTTTCTCTGCTTCCTGGCGACTGTGTATGAGCAGCTTCTCTAAGGTAGGCCCTTCTGCTATACTGTTTCTGCATTTGAGCCTACTGACAGTGGATTAAAACTCCTGAAACCATGAGCTAAGATAAAAATAAACTCCTGTCTTTAAGTTAAAGGTATCAGGTATTGTGTCCCAGCAACAAGAAAGTGACTAAGACAGCTTTGTTTTGGTTTTTGTGTTTTATAAGGTCAAATTAAATTTTCCACATTAGATGTTGTTCAGTTGTGAGAACAAGAGATTTTTTTTGAAGAAGCCAGTAAAAGATAGTTATAGCTATAAGCAATAAATAGATTTAGAGATTTGGTGGTAAAAGAAAAAGGTTGTTGCCATGGTATGTACAGGATAGATGTCACGGATGGCTTCCAGGCTTCTGTGTTAAGCCAACTGTGTGGTTAGTGGCACAGTTTAACGAAATAGGAAACATGCCATAACAAGTTAGAATGTGGTAGTGATTATTAAACTTTGAAGTTGCCTTGCAGACATCCTAGTGGGCAGGCAGTTGAATATGCCTAGAGTTCAGAGAAGAGTTCTGAGCTAGAAATAAAATAAAACTCATGGATGGATCATAATTGAAGCTTTGCAAATGGGTGAAATCATCTAAGGAAAAATGAAGCTGAAGACCTGAGGGCTCCTTCAGTGCAGAAGGAGCTGCAAAAACTGAGAAAGAGCAGCCAGAGAGTAGCAAAAAATAATAATGATGATAATCAGAAGAAATTAGTGAAGAAAAAAAGATTAAAATTTTCAAAAAAGAATATACTTGTATTGCAGGGAAATAGAAAACAGCACTTGTGAGGGGCTGAGAATGCAGCTCAGTGGCACACCACTTGCCTGGCAAGCGTAAGGTCCTGAGTTCAACCCCAATAAAAGAAAACAGTACTTATATAAAGGAGTAGCCAGTGGAGCTGAATACTGCCAAATGCTAAGTAAAACAACCTGAAATGTGTCAGGATATAGCTTCAATATATGATAGGACAGCAACCTATACATAGAGATCATTTCTGGTAGAGGGCAGCTATTAGTGAAGGTTTGAGATCTGGCTGCACAACTATTTATAGCTTATATTTCTGAGAACTTAAAATGAAAACATCAACTATGTATTTGTATTTTTCACCACTGATCATTCTAATCCCTGAAATTAGAATTTTATTAATATTTTAAATAGTACCTTCTAAACATCTTTGGATTTAAAGAACAATGAGAAATCTGACTTACCATATTTTTAAACCTGACTGCTTTATTTATGTAAGGTTTCAGTCCTCAAAACTATTTTTTTTCAGTCCTTTAGGTCAAGTTCCTCTACAGATAGTCTGTTTTCACATGTATTAAGTGCCCTTACAGATTTATGGCCTAGATCCATCTCTACGACTTACTAGCAAGATGGCCTTGAGTCTGTTTCCTCCTGTGTCAAATCAAATAGGAATTATAGTTCCCACATTGAGGCTTATTGTGAGCAACAAACAGAGTAATATACCTAAAAGAGCCCGGCATACAGTAAGCACTGTACAAATGGTAGCTATTTGTCTCATTTTATGGACCACACTAAAACAAAAATGTGTTCTCTTGAAATTTATCTTAATCTAAATCATATTAGAAATTAGTTTACTTCAGAGACACAATAGATAAAATGCTTACTTAGAACTTGCTGTTTTACAGAGATGAAGAGCCCATGCATTATGGAAACATAATGTATGACCGACGGGTGATCCGAGGCAACACATATGCACTGCAGACAGGGCTGCTGGTAAGCACAATTCAACTAGTCCCACTCAGCTCTCTCACTGTCTGTGGGGAAGCTTCATTTGTGAATTTTTGTTAATTTCGGGTCCATTCCAGAAGACATCAATGAAATGAAATAAAAGTGAATTACTAGAAAAATTAAATTTAAAAAAAAACATGCAGGGACTATAGTTGTATCTCTGTGGTACAGCACAGCATGCACAAGACCCTGGGTTTGTCCCCACCACCGTGTGTGTGTGTGTGTGTCCAGGATATATATATATATATATATATATATATATATATATATATATGTATGTATATATATGTATATATATATGTGTATATATGTATATATATGTATATGTGTGTGTGTGTATATATATATAATATATATATCCGGTATACTTGTCAGAGGCTCAAGAAAGAGAGATATTGTTTAACAGGCATAGAGTTTCAGTTCTGGAATGGATGGTGCTTCTATAACATTAGAACAATGTGAATGTACTTAATGCCACAGAATTGTATACTTAAAAATGATTAAAGTGATAAGCTTTATATTATGCATATTTTACTATATTTTAAAATATTAACTTTTGGGCCAGAGATTCAGCTCAGTAGTTCCAGCACCTGCCTCGCAAGTGCAAGGCCCTGAGTTCTATCCTGGTAACCACATACAATGCTGGGTGTGGTGACTCACACCCACCATCCATCAATACCACATACCACAGTGCCAGGCATGGTGGCTCACGCCTGTCATCCCAGCACTCGGGAGGCAGAGACAGGAGGATTGCTGAGTTCCAGGTTTGCCTGGGCTACATAGTGAGCTAAGGGCCAGCCTGAACTACAAAGCGAGTCGCTGTCTCAAAAAAAAAAAATTAGCTTTTAAAGCCCTGATTCTTTATTAAATTAAACAGAACTCTGACAAAACTGCACTGAACAGTTTCTAGACTTTTACTCTCAATTTCTGTAGTTGCTTCATCTGGGAAACTAGATGTAAAGACCAAGGCCTGCTTCTTATTCTCCTTAAGACACAGGATTACAGACAGCAAGCTGTTCCCTACTATGGGTAATTTGCTAACATGCCAGCATCAACCAGTTTCAAGGAAAGAAACAGCTGCTGCTGAGGTCTGATTAAAAGAAAATACACATACAGGTAGAGTCTACAGATTATAAGAACCTGATAAACGTTCCCTGAACCCTGGATCCCATGCTTGCTTGCTTCTTCTTTCTGCAAATCTAATAAAAGTAAGGAACATGGGGCCGGAGATTTAGCTCAGTGGTTCCGGCGCCTGCTTAGCAAGTGCAAGGTCCCTGGTTTGATCCCCAGTAATCACATACAACACTACGGGGCATGGTGACTCATGTCCATCATCAATCAGTACCACATACCACGATGCCAGGTGTGGTGGCTCATGCCTATAATCCCAGCACTCGAGAGGCAGAGGCAGCAGGATTGCTGAGTTTGAGGCTTGCCTGGGCTACATAGAGAGCTTAGGGCCAGACTAAACTACAAAGCAAGACCCTGTCTCAAAAATTTAAAACAAAAAATATTTGAAGAAATACTGCCTGAAAACTTTACAAATATAGTGAAATCTATACATTCAAGAAGTTATATGGGGGGCCGGAGGGTTAGCTCAGTGGTTCCGGTGCCTGCCTCTCAAGCCCAAGGTCCTGAGTTCGATCCCCAGTAACCACATATAATGCTGAGCGTGGAGACATGCCCACCAACAATCAACACCGCATACCACACAGTGCTGGACGTGGTGGCTCACGCCTGTCATCCCAGCACTTGGGAGGCAGGGACAGGAGGATTGCTGAGTTCGCAGCGGCTTGGCTGGGCACCATAGTGAGCTCAGGGCCAGCCTGAACTACAAAGTGAGACCCTGTCTCAAAAAAAAAAAAAAAAAAAGTTATATGAACCCCAAAGACAAAGCCAAAAAAAAAAATTCCAAGTCACATCAGAATCAAACTTCAAAGAACTAAAAACAAGAATCTTAAAAGGAACTAGATAGAAATGACGTGTTAACTGAAGAAGACCATTGATTTGAATGACAGTGTATTTCTCACCTGAAATATGAGACTGGGCCTAAAAGCAAAGATTATCAAACCCAAGTTCTAATCCAGTAGATGTGGCATTGGAAACTATGTCAAGGGTGACTGAGCCCTTCAGGCATAAAGAAGTTAAACTTGCACTCAAAACTATATGTATGCCCAGGCAACATAAAGTCATAGGCATTCACTACATCCACAGGAATGCAGGAAAAATGAAAGAAATGAAAAAGAAGGAGAAAAAACAGAAAATAAAAAATGGCCTGTAAACCATGACATCAGTAATTAAATGTAAATGGTCTTCTGCATAGAGAAACTAACTAAAAGTAGCTCCCAAAGATGATGATAATAATAATAATAAAAACTAATCTATATATTTTCTGTAAGGAAATCATTTCAATTACAACATTATAGAAAGGTTAAAAATAAAAGGATGGAAGAAGATAGGCTATGCAAACAATTTTTTTTTTTTTGAGACAGGGTCTTGCTTTGTACTTCAGGCTGGCCCTGAGCTCACTATGTAGCCCAGGCAAACCTCGAACTCAGCAATCCTCCTGTCTCTGCTTCCTGAGTGCTGGGATTACAGGCATGAGCCACCATGCCTGGCACTGTGGTATGTGGTATTGATTGCTGGTGGGCATGAGTCACCATGCCCAGCACTGTATGTGGTTACTGGGATTGAACTCAGGACCTTGCACTTGCGAGGCAGGCACCGGAACCACTGAGGTAAATCTCCGGTCCACAAACAATTTTTTTTTTTTTGCTTGTTGGAGACAGGGTCTCGCTTTTGTAGTTCATGCTGGCCCTGAGCTCACTATGGTGGCCAGACAAGCCGCCACGAACTCAGCAATCCTCCTGTCTCTGCCTCCTGAATGCTGGGATGACAGGCGTGAGCCACCACGTCCAGCATTGTGGTATGCGGTGTTGATTGCTGATGGGCGTGTCTCCACGCCCAACATTATATGTGGTTACCGGGGATCGAACTCAGGTCCTTGTGCTTGCAAGAGAGGCGCCAGAACCACTGAGCTAACCCTCCGGCCCCACAAACAATTTTTTAAAAGTCAGTGTGGCTATTGTAATATAAAGTAGACTTGAGAGGATAAGCCTGACCACAAAGAGGAACATTACATGATGATAAAAGAATCACAATATATCAATAAAATACAGCAATCCTAAATTTGCATGTCCAAAACAACAGAGTTTCTAAGCACGTGAAGCAAAATCTAATAGAACTAAGAGAAAAACATATACGAATCCAAAATTTTGGTTGGGGACTTCAACATCCATCCCTCAGCCCCCCAAAAAAGCATAAGTATATATATGTTCATATATATATAATTCAACTATATATATATATATATATATATATATCATAGTTGTCAGGAGGAATGTTCTAGATCATTTCCTAGGTCACGAACAAATCTAAACACATTTTTAAAAATTGAATTCATGTAGAGTGTGGTTCTCTAATAATAACAGAATGACTAGAAATCAATAACAAGATAACAAGAAGATGTTCGTGTACTGGGAAATTAACAACACATGTTTAAATAATTCATAAGTTAAAGAGGACAACTTATCAAAATTTGTGGTATATAGTTAAAGCAGTGCTGGGAGGAGAAAAAAGGAAAGGCCTAAAATAATCTTAAGTTCCTACCTCAATGACCTGGATAATTAAGACCAAAATAAACCCAAGGCAGACAGAAGGAAAGAAAAAGTAGTATTGGTTCTCTGAACAGATTAATGAGATTGATGAACTGTTAGGAAGACTGGCAAAAAGAAAGAGAGAAGACATAAATTACAAATAACAGGAACAAATATCAGGGAATATAACTATAGATTCTGTAGCCAGTACAAGATGAAAAGAATAATAATGCAATACTATTAAAGGGACAGATGAAATCAAAGGTGTGCTGTCCACTGTCACACCAAACACAAACATTTTCCCGCTGTGACCCTGAGTATGCAGAGGTTTTGCCCTTACACATTAACAAGCATTTCTCCATCTTCTTCAGTGGACACTAAGTATGCCCTAATTTCATTCAATTCTAAAGCTGTCTACCTGGAAATAGCATCAGATCCCATAGGTTAGGAGCTCAGTCCCAAGAAATTAGCTCCCCACTTCAAATGCCAGTTGCAAGCATAGGTTGTGACCTATACTTCTGACCAATTGCTATAAGTTAGGATTCCCGTGACACCCTCCTTGATCTCACTTACTAGGGCCACGTAGAACTCATGGAAACACTTTTGTACATTTTCCAATACATTATAAAGAATATTACAAAGAATATAGATGAATAGTCTGATGGAAGATACTCAGGACAAGGTATACGGAAAGGGGTGAAGGGCTGTGCCTATGTGCCACCCTCCCAGTACCTCCATGAGTTCAGCTATCAGTAAACCAATTTGAATCTTTTGTTTTTTGTGGAGACATCATCATGTAGGCATGCCTGATTGAATCGACTTAGACTTCAGTCGCTCTGTCCATCTTGAGGTTGAATGGTAAGGCTAAAGAAATCAACCCTCTAATCATAACTTGATCTTTCTGGTGACCAGTCCCCAACCTAAAGTTTTCTAGAGATCCCTAACCACCAGTCCTCTCATTAGCATACAAAAGATGTTCTTGTAAGTCTGGAAATTTGAAGGATTTTAGAAGTTATGTGCCAAGAAATAAGGATCAAGACCACATATATATTATAAGAAATCACAATATCATAAGTGTAAACCAACAAACCTACAATATAAATTCAACAAAATAGATTAAAAGCACCAGTTTTCAAAGTACAAACATTAAAATTCACCTAGTGTGAAACAAAAGGTCTAAGTAGTCCTATAACTATTAACGTATCTGAATTTGTAAATTAAAGCTTCCCAAAACCTTCACACTCAGATCATTTCACAGAATTCTACCAAGCATTTAAATAATTAGCCCTCATTCTGCACACTCTTCTAAAAAGAGAATCACTTCCAAATTCATTTTTAAAGCCATTATTACTGCTATTTAAAGATAATATAAGAGAAAAATATGGACCAAAATCTCTCCTAAACTTAGACAAAAAAAAAATCTGCAACAAAATTTTAGCAAACCAAATCCAGCAATAAATAAAAGGTTGTACACCATGACCAAGTAGAATTTTTTGCCATGAGTATTCTAACAATTGTAAATCAGTGTAATCGACACATGGTTAAAGAACAAAAACATCCCCTAATCACATTCATTGATCCAGAAAGAAAAGCATTTAATGAAACTCAGTACTCATTCATGATAAATACAGCAAATTTAGAATCAAGGGAACTCCCTCAACTTGGTGACTATTTACCTACAGCTTATATCATAAAGAGAAGCTGACTACTTTTGTCATAAGATGTGAACAAAGCAAGGATGACTCCTTTCATTCTTACTCAACATGATGCTAGAAATTCTAGTGAGGACTGAAACCAAATTTAGAAAGAAGTAAAACTCTCTAATTGCAAGTGACATAACTGTCTACACAGAAAATCCCAAGGAATCTACAAAAAAAAAAAAAAAAGCAGGGTGTGGTGGCTCACACCTGTAATCCCAGCACTGGGAAGGCAGAGACAGGAGGATTGCTGAGTTCGAGGCTTGCCTGGGCTACATAGTGAGCTCAGAGCCAGTCTGAACTACAAAGCAAGACCCTGTCTCAAAAAAAAAAAGAAAAGCTTGACAACAAAAGTTTCAACGTCACAAGATACAAGGTCAACATACAAAAGTCAGTAACATTTCTGTGTACTAGGGAGAAACGTGTGAAAAAAAATTGAAAACACAATAGTATTTGCTGTCACTCCCAAAAAAAAACTGAATTACCTAGGCATAAATATGACAAAACATGTATAGAATCTGTAAGATCACAGAATTCTAGTGAAAGAAATCAAAGAAGATGGAGACAAATGGGTAACCATGTGCACAAATTGGAAGAATCACCATAACAAAATGCTAATTCCCAGACTAGGGATGCAGCTCAGTGGTAGAGTGCTTGCCTTGTAAGCCAGAAGCTGTGAGTTCATCTCCAGCATTAAAAAAAATGTTAATTTTCCTCAAATTTGTATGAAAGTTTAGCATAATTTCTAACAAAATTCCAATAGATTTATGTAGCTCTAGACAATGTTAATTCTTTTTTTTTCGTGTGTGTGTGTGTGTGTGTGTGTTCATGGGAATCAAACTCAGAGGATCAGCACACCACTGAGCTACACTCTTAGCCCCAACCAAACTTATTTTAAAATGTGTAGAAAAGGGCCAGAGGATTAGCTCAGTGGTTCTGGCGCCTGCCTCGCAAGCGCAAGGTCCTGAGTTCAATCCCCAGAAACTACATACAATGCTGGGCGTGGAGACTCAGGCCCACCAACAATCAATACCACATACAACAGTGCCGGGTGTGGTGGCTCACGCCTGTCATCCCAGCACTCCAGAGGCAGAGGCAGGAGGATTGCTGAGTTCGCGGCTTGCCTAGGCTACATAGTGAGCTCAGAGCCAGCCCGAACTACAAAGCGAGACCCTGTCTCAAAAAAAAAAAAAATGTGTAGAAAAGCAAAAGAACTAAAAGAGCTACAACTATATTTAAAAAGAAGAATACAATGGGAAGAATCCCTCTATCCAGTATTAACACTTTCTATGTAAGTCCAGTTATTAAAACAGGATGGTGTTGGTAAAGGATGATCACATGGACCAATGGAACAATTAAAGAACTTCGAAACACATCAGCAAATATACCAAACTAATTCTATCAAGGGAGTAAAGACAGTCATTGTCGGCATCACTCTAGTCATTATCATTGTTGTTTGCACTGTACTTAGGACCTTTACACTGAGCTGCATCTCCAGTGCTTTTTTTATTTTCTGATAGTCTCAATAAATTGCCAAGTTGTCTCAATGGGCTTGAACTTTCAGTCCTCCCACTGCAGCCTCGCACAGCTCTGGGGTTACAGTCATGTGTCACTACACCTTGCTATGACAATCTTCCCAATAAAAGTATTTAATTGCTAGAGCAAGGAGATATCCAGAGGCAAGAAAATTAAACTTTGATCTTTAACCTCACACCATATACAAAAACTATTTCAAATGAATCATGCATTTTAAAATGAAATAATAAAACTTTTAAAATAAAATATAAGAGAACACCTTCAGAGTGCAGGTCCTGGTGAAAGTTCTTAGACATGACAAAAGTCTCTTTTATTTTCAAAAAATAATAAATTGTATTTCAAAAAATAATAAATTGCATTTTATTTAAAATTTTAAAACTGGAGTGCATGAAAACCTCCTAAGATGAAAACACAAGTTGCAAAAAGGTACTTGCAGGGCTGAAGATTTAGCTCAGTGGTTCTAGCACCTGCCTAGCAAGTGCAAGGTCCTTGGTTCAATCCCCAATAACCACATACCACAATGCAGGGCGTGGTGGCTCACGCCTGTAATCCCAGCACTCAGGAGGCATGGGCAGGAGGATTGCTGAGTTTGAGGCTAGCCTGGGCTACATAGTGAGTTCAGGGCCAGCCTAAACTACAAAGCAAAACACTTAAAAAAATCTAAAATATTACATGCATTTAACCAGTCTCACAACTGCCTTCTTTTAACCCTGAGAAATGGAAACTTACATTTACACATTTACTTGCATATGGACACAAACTAAAAATACACTATTAATCAGTTTTCACAGCTGTGAAAAAACCCTTGAGAAAAATGACTTAAAGAAAGAAAAGTTCATTTGGGGTTACAGTTTCCAAGCTCCAGCCTGTGTCTGGCTGGCTCCATGACCATAGGGCTGTAGTGGGACAGAACGTCACGATAGCAGATTGTGTAGCAGAGGACTTGCTATTGTCAGGAAGCAGAGGGAAAAAGCACTGAAGAGTAACAAGCAGGGGACAACATATTGTCCACAAGGGACTGTCCCTAGGACCCATTCTCTTCAGCTAGGCCCACCTAGAAGATTACAGACTCCTCACTGCATTAATCCACTAATACAGTGAAAGCCCTCATGATCCACTCACTTCCCAAAAGCCCTGCCTCTGAACATGAGCTGTTTGAAGGATAGTTTAGATCTAAACCATAACACACACACTAATCATTTTTTCAGTAGGTGTTGATGAACAAACTGGTACATCCATGCAATCAACCACTACTTAATAAATGTGGAAAAAAAACACAACTGGGCACCTCAGATGGCTCTGAAGGACATTGTGCCTATTTAAAAAGCCAGTCTTGCCACGCATGGCACTACCTGCCTGTAGTCCCAACTCTCAGGAGGCTGAGGCAGGAGGACTGCCACAAATTCGCAGCCAGCCTGGGATACATCATGAGTTCAAGGTTGGCCTGACCTACATAGTGAGACCCTGTCTCAAAAAAATTTTTTAATGAAAAGCCAGTCTCAAAAGGTTACATAATACTTGATTGCTCGTATGCAGTGCCCCCCCAAAAAATATTATTTCAAAATAGCTAGTAGAAGGATTTGAATGTTCCCAACACAAAAAATGATAGATACACCCACGACTTTGATCATTACAAATTATATAAATGTATTCATATATCCCACTATATTCCATAAATAAGTATAATTATATATCAATTAAAAATAAAAATATTTTTACCTAACTATAGAGAGGGAGAACACACACAATACTGGCTGCCAAGGGTGCAGGTAGGGGTGGGCCTTGGAGGAAAAGCGCACCTAAGGGAGCACCTGCGCAGTGATGGGACAGTCTGTATCTTGACTGTGAGTGGTTTCATAGGCAGTAATAGCACACCCAACCACACACACACACAACTGATGCAAGTTACAGTTAAACCAAATGAGATCTGTTCACAATGTTTCCCCCACGTTTATTTCTTCACTTTGATATTGTGCTACATTAGCTAATATGTCAGTTTGGGGGAGCCAGATGAAAGGTACACCTGTGAGTTATCCCCAAATAGAACTTTTTATAAAGATATTTTAACTAGACCATCAAACAGTCTGGTTGGGCAATATATATCTTGCAATGGATTTCTTGTGTTTAACACTCTACTCTTTTTTTTTTTCTTTGAGACAGGGTCTCACTTTGTAGTTCAGGCTGGCCCTGAGCTCACTGTGTAGCCCAGGCAAGCCTTGAACTCAGCAGTCCTACTGCCTCTGCCTCCTGAGTGCTGGGATTATAGGTGTGAGCCACCACACCTGCCATTGTGGTACATGGTACTGATTGCTGGTGGGTGTGAATCAGCACACCGTGTATTGTATGTGGTTATCAGGAATCGAACCAGGGACATTATGCTTGCTCGGCAGGCGCTGGAACCACTGAGCTAAATCTCCAGCCCTTAAGGATGTTTGCTTTGTGAGCTATAATACATTTTAAAGAAATTCTGTCCAAATGAAATTCAGATTTTAAATGTCCTTACTTTTCAACTTCATAAGTATTCATTAATGTTTACTGTAACAATTATTGTATCAGTTTTGCTAGGAACCAGAGGATTGAAGAGTAAAAATGCTGGTGTGAGCAAAGCACGTAATTAGACAGGACTCTATGCCTATTTACTCCAGCTGCCAGCATACTTAGAGGAGGAATGTTTGTGCTTTGTCAGACACCTGCCTATTACCTGACAAAATTACCAGCAGAATTTTAACCAGAAACTCATGGATAATCAAGAAGTGCTTTTATAAAACATGCTTTCCCACTATCCAGGAGTCACTGAGGATAGCAGTTCTGATGCCCTTTGGGAACTACCTTCTGTTAGAAACCTTTTGTGTCCCCTCAGCCAGGGCAGCCTGATTCTGCCGATCTCCAAAGACAGCAGCAGGCTAAGAAGAGGGCTCTATACAAACGACGAGCTCAAGAGCAGCACAAGCCACAGACTCCTGAACCCTTAGAAGGCAGGAAGCATGTGGATGTGCAAACAGGTGCGTGATTATGCCGTTGCCTCCTGGGGTACTTAGTTGTCTTGGTCTGTTCTTTCTTGGGGACCAGAGATCGAACTCATGACCTTGCCCTTGCGAGTCAGGTGCTTGAACCACTGAGCTAAATCCCCAGCCCTGTCTGCTCATTTTTAATAAGACTGTAGTGTTCTACATTTCTTTCCGATCCCCAACAGGGCAGTACATTCCTTAAACACATACACAGACTGTATATTATTAGTATATTGGATATAGCTGGAAATGTGGGGTGGGCTTAAAATGAGAATTTTATGACCAAATTCTTTCTTCACCCTTTGCACATACACTGTTTCAAACCAGGATTGTTTGTTGCAGCCCAGTATGATTCAGTGTTCCTTTCTTTTCTTTTTGTCTTTCATTACCACATGTTTGTAGAGTGTAATGTCTATACTCACTTAGGGACTATGTATATGTACTTAAGATGTCACAATTCTTTCAGTTTCCTTCCTCTCCCTCCCTCCCCCAGCCTACCATCTCTAGATTCCCTCCCCATTTGTAAAAGATCTACCTCCCTTTTTCCTATTGAAGTTTTTTGTTATTTTGCTGCTGTGGTTTAAATTACTTATCTTTAGGGTTACTATATAAGATAACTTATCTGATATTTAGGCTTGTGTGTCTCATTTATTTTATTTAACATATGGTCTCAAGATGCATCCATTTTCCTATGACTCAAATTTGCCCTTCATTATGGCAGAGTATTACTCCATTATATATAAATACCACGTGTTCCTAATCCATTCATCTGGTAATAGACATATAGGCTGCTTACAAGATTTAGCTATTATGAATTATGCTACTATAAATATGGGCATTATGGCTGTATCTAGCTGTCCCCCAAATCCTCACGCAGTCATAGGTGAGACGTTTCAGAGGCAGCTGGATCTAGTGTGTGTGCTGCTGGGATTGATTCACAGATTCTATGGTTAAGGCCGTGAGTGCGACCTGCCCTAGAGATAGCCTGGATCCACTACAAGGACGGAAGGAGCTCTGTGCTTGTTGCTCGCTGCCTGCCTGCTGTGCAGAGCCTTCGCCAGGCCACCCTGCCCCTGAGCTGGCCAACTCTGAACAGAAACTTATACAAACTGTAAGATAAACAAACCTTTCCTCTGTTTTTTTGTGGGTGTTGGGTATTTTGTCTCAGCAACGAGAACAGTAACTAAGACAGTGGATGTGCATGTATCAGTGTAAAATGACTGTGACTCTAGAGAAGATACATAGAAGGGGAATGACTAAGTGGAATTTCTAATCTTAGTGTTTTGAGGAATTTCCATAGCGTTGTACCAGTTTTCATTCCTACTAACAATGTAAAAGGTGCCTTTTCCCTCACTCTCAAATCAATATTCTTTTCACTGGGACTTAGAGAGGAAAGCAGTGTCTTGCTTTGGTATTTTATTTGTCTCTTCCAGGGAGTAAACCCGCTGGGGCCTGAGTCATCTGCCTTTCACAGCAGCCTCTTTCGCTCTCCTTTCTCTGCGTAGTCTCTAGGGCCACACGGATGCTTCCGAGGCCACTGTCAGGACTTTCTACTTGTCTCACTGTTCTCAGTTATGGAGACTAACCTGGACCTACAGGAGCTGGCTGTACTACTGACAGAATTCTTGGAAATCTGATGATACTTGGTGTTTTTCTTTAATTTACATAACTTCTTAAGATTCACCTTGTACCCTGCCAGGATCTTGAGCAGATTCATTGGGGTTATTTTTGTAATAAGGTTGAAAAGAAGAAAATCGTACTTTGATTTATACCATCAGAATATTAAGTGGTAGCTCCTTTTTGCTTAGGTATTTCCTCAAAGATTATATCAAGTCCATTGCCTCTGTATTTATCTATTGTGTCCAACACTCCATATGGTTATTGCAATCCATACATGAATAAGCTGAGGCCCAGAGAGAATGTATCTTGCCTGAGTCCTGTGTTTGACTTCTGAATGCATCACCCCTGCTTCCCATAAGTCATCCCTAATGTGAAATTTGTTTTCATACAGCTATTTATAATCTGCAGAATACAGTGAACATCAAATAACATCACAGCATGTTGCATTAATTTTTAAATGATCCAGAGTTTTCAAATATTTATACAGTTACTCTTTTATGACTCAACTACTTATATGTACCATTAATTTAAAATTCCCTATGACGCTTTGCATCTTATATACACAGCTACAGTCTCATGTTCTTCTTTAAAAGCCTGTTTGGAGGTTCTAGCAGTGGAGGACATCTACTCCCATACCCTTGACCAAGGAATTGGTCCTCCTCTATTGGAGAGGGGTGGTCCTCTTCCACTAAGCATGCATTTTTCAGGAGAGATGCACATGGAGCAGTGAGGGAGAAAGTGAACACCCATCTAGCCAGCCAGCTCGGCTGAATCAATCTGGGCCTCGGGTGACAGATGTCACAGCCAGATTACCATCACATCCTCATGTTCTTCTTTAGTTCTTTTTTCTAATGCAAAGCTCAGTAATTTCTAGACATTCAGCAAATTTTCTGACCTGACTGACTCTATGATCTTTCCAATATGTGAAACTCTTACCTCAAGATATGAATTGAATCCCATGTTCAACCACTGTTATAGTGGACTCTTGATTTATGAACTGAATTCATTTACAAAGGCTGGTTGTAACTCAAGTTGGCTCAGATTTCTCGACACCATTTTCAAAGTCTCTCCTGTACACACACAGATCTGAGACATTGGTTCAGGATTTCTCAATTAACCCCCCACAGCAAATGATGTTGTAATGTTTCTTTCAGAACTCTTTAATGGTTAAATATGTATCTTAGGCCATCTGGAAAACATGAGTAGCCAGCATTGGGGTCAAAACTCAAGACTTTCTTTGTAAGTTAAAATTAAAATTCCAGTTGTAACCCATTCATATATCAAGCTGGTTGTAACTCGAGGGTCCAGTATTCTTAGATTTGTTTTCTGATTCACTTATTTCTGTTTTGAAAGAGCTGAACTTTCAAATACAAATATATTTGAAGTAGACCAGAATGTCAAACTCCGTGTCTATGATATTATTCTTAGAACTATACCTTGAAGAAATTGCTGACCGAGTAATTGAAGTCGATATGGAATGCCAAACAGATGCATTTCTGGATAGACCACCAACACCACTTTTCATTCCTGCCAAAACTAACAAAGATGTGGCCACTGAAATACGAGACGGGGAGGTAAATACATTCCTTTGCCTTCCCTCTATCTTTATAAACAAGGTAAAGCTGTGTTTGGGTAAAGCTTTGTAGTCAAGAATCACTTCACAATCAGAAAGATTCTAGTTTTTTTATTTCTTTCCAAATGTTATTTTTAATGGTTTTACCCTGCAGTACCCAAAAGTGTTTTGAAATAACATGTTCTGATATTTCCTCTTTGTTTGAAAAAAATAAATTATTGGAAATATTTTTAGAATTAGTGTATATTTTATATACTTCTTGATAGATTTGTACCATATAAAGAAGAATAATATCTCTGGCAAATGGGACTCCAGTCTTGGTTTTTTATGGGTTACATTACTTTTATGAAGATACTATTTTTAAAATTTTAATGACACTTTCCTATCAAAACAGGATGCATAAATAGACAGTTATTAAATTAAAGAAGCCATTGATCATATCCACAATGACCTAAGTAAGATTTAAAACTTGAAGGAATTTAGAATTGTCATTGAAATTGGAAATAAATTTTCAGAAGCTACATAAAAGGATATATTCACTTTGAAATCCTGGATGAGTTATTTAAAATACTCCTCATACATATGTGTTACTGGGGATTAAACCCAGGTGCACTCTACCACTGAGATACACACCCAGCCTTTTAGTCTGCTTTCTGTTTTGTTTTGTTTTTCATTTTTGTAGTTTTGTTTTCTTTTGTTTTTTGTTTTGTTTTTCTTGAGACAGGGTCTCACTAAATTGTCTAGGCTGGCCTTAAATTAGATATTCTTTCCCAAGTAGCTGGGATTATGGATATGCTCTATCATACCCAGCTAAAATATCCATTATTCTTCTCCAATCCATCACATTGTTATTTTTAAAAAAACAGCCTGTTAAAAAAATCAAACAGGAAAAGCAGAGCCTACAATATTTTCCTTTGAGTTTAAAGTTTAATCTTAAAATTACTGATTATCAAGGTTCACGTTGATGAGTGCATGTTTTTTCATAACTTTGATTTAATGATTTTTACCTCCAAATAAATGCTTTTTTAAAAACTTGCAGAGTTATCTGGAGAATTAGAAACCAAACTTAAAGTACCAGTATAGTGTTTGGCACACAGACATTTAATACCCTGTCATTTTTATTCTCCATTACACCTCCCCCCCCTTTTTTTTCTTTCTAATACTAGCAGTTGAACCCAGGGCCTTGCACTGAGCTACCTACATCCCCACCATTTTAACTTTCTGTTTTTATTTTGAGACAGGGTCTCACTGTGCTTACCATGTTCACACCTCTAATTTACAATCCTCTTGCCTCAGCCTCCTCAATCACTAGGATTACAGTGCTATTGCTATTCTTTATAATTTTATTATGCATTTAGTTCACAATTAAAATGTTTTCTCTTGTGTGATTAGCTCTTTGACTTTGATCTTGAAGTCAAACCAATGTTAGAAGTTTTGGTGGGCAAAACAATGGAGCAGGCTCTACTGGAAGTGATGGAAGAGGAAGAGCTAGCCAACCTGAAGGCCAATCAGTGTGCCTATGAAGAAATGCGAAATGTTAAGTTGGCTGAAGTCCAGCGACTAGAAGAGCAAAAGAGACGACACCAAGAAGAAAAAGTACTGATTCTATGAATTTTATTTTTCTTTCTTAGGATTCTTGTACTGTTGTTCTTGTTGTTCCTAGGACTGAACCCCAAAATCTCCTACATGTTAGTCACAACCTGTACCTATAAGTTAGATCTCTACCCTTAGTCTTTTGGACACTTTATATATATTATATTCAAAATTACACATGGCTTAACATATAGCTAAAGATCTCTGAAAAATCTGTTAGAGAAAAACCTTTAGTATTTGTCAGATCTCTCACTTAAATTATAGATCATTGCCTTAAGTTCTTTCATTGAAGATGTCTAAGCAATTATAATGTTCATGTCAGTATTGTTTGATGAATAAAACTAATGAAAATACACATAACTGTCAATTATGATTTTGGTAGCATTCAAACAATCATGCATATATATTTTGAAATTATTTTCCTTGAAAACGGGTTGGAAATCAGTTTTAAATTAAGTTCCTTTGTTTTGTTTGTTTGGTTTTGTTTCCTTTGCAGGGTCCAAATCAACCAGAACCTCATAAATGCTAAGCTAATGCTCTAATCCCAGCTAAGCTCCACCTTTTCTATCTTTCTGAGTTTAGTACCCAATAATTGTAACTCATCAAAATCTTGATGAAAAATATGAATCCTTAATAGACACTTGGCTGTCCATTTTTTTTATAAGTCCAACTATTTTGACTAATGTACTTCAATGGAGTCAGTATGTGAGGAGAACATACTACTTCAATAACCATCTACAATAATGTTTTCTTCTTGGCAGGAACGTCGGAAGCGGCAGCAGTGGGAAACAGTACACAAGCAAAATGAGACAGCGCAGAAAGTAGCTTCTTGTGCCTTTGCACAGCGTTACCTGGCTGACCTTCTCCCATCTGTTTTTAGCAGTCTCAGAGAGAGTGGCTACTTTTATGATCCCATTAAAAGAGGTATGTG
>PVIC010013985.1:0-21661 GCA_004025085.1 Thryonomys swinderianus
TGGTGGAATTTTTAGGATCTTCTTTATAGAGAATCATGTCATCAGCAAGTAATAACAGTTTAACTTCTTCCTTACCTGTCTTTATTCCTTTTACTTCTTTTTCTTGTCTAATTGCTGTGGGCAATGTTTCTAGTACTATATTGAACAGGAGTGGTGACAGTAGATATCCTTGTCTTATTCCTGATCTTAGTGTGAAACATTTCTGTTTTTGACCAGTTAGGATGATGCTGGCTGTTTCGTTTCTTTGAAATAGTTTTGATTAGTTTTGAGATAAAGTCCTGCCATGTGAAAATATAGCAAGAAGGAATCATCTGCAAAACAGACAAGAAATTCAATTACTGAATCTCCTGGAAACCCCATGTTGTATTTCTTAACCTCTAGAATGTGAGCCATGTTTCTTTTGTTTGTATACAATCCTATCTAAGATATTGCGGTATAGCAATCTAAACAGACTAAAACATAGTTGTACACACACTTTCCCTCTCTTTTCATTCCTGCTCTTGCTTATTTCATACACTTATACTCATCAATTCTCTCTTATCAAAGAATTATCAATTCAAAGAAAGGTGTTTGATTTTGTTGCTGTTGTTTATCCTATTTCTTGTCTTACCATATTTTTCTCTTTCCAGTTTTTGTTTACTTTGTGTTTAAAAGCAATGTTTTGGGTTGGATGTATTATTAATCATAACTTTACTTTTCTAGTCTGAATATCAGTTTATACATTTTCATATAGCTTGCAGTGCACCCTGTACACTGCAAATTTTTCTATAATTTAATTTAAAATTAAAATATTAAATTTTTTTCTAATAATTCTCTGATACTTGAATTATTTATGAATATATTTTATTTTTAATATATTATATTTAAATTTTTATTTATTCCTTATTGCATAATGGTTAGAGAATGCATTTTTATGGTGTAATTTCATTGCTTTTTGTTGAGATCTCCTTAATTTGGTTTAAGGATATTTTTAGATTTCATGTATACATTTTCTATATTGTACATATTTATTAGCTTAATTTTGTTAGTCTGTTATTCAAATGTTTGATTTTTTAGTTATATTTTTCCTATTTGTTTTAGAGACATTAAAATCTTTCACCATATTGTAATTTTCCAGGTTCTCTTTATAAGTCACCAATTTATGATTTATATACATTGAAGTTATCTTAGGTGAATATTGCCAAGTGTATCTAGGGATAAGTATAGAACAAGAGTATAAGTATTTGGGAGATGTCAGCTAGATAATGAAAGTAGAGAACTGCAGAAGAAAATATTTTCTTCTTTTTGTTCTCAGATTCTAAGGTAAAGGTTGACACAAAAGAAGTGCCAGGTATGTTTGCTAAATCTGAGAAGACAGAATCACACCAGGGACTGTGTGCTGGGTGAGGTATTAGTGCATAAAATGGGGATCAAACATGAAGTCAGCTGGCTATAACTCATGGTCAGCTGCTTTTGACTATTGCCATCCCTTTGCATTTGTTTGCAAGTGGCTAGACTGAAGTTGCTACTTAACACTGATTCCTGGCAGGAAAGACTCCTCTTTGTGGAATAAAATATGCCAGGATGTCTCTATTAATTTTCGCTCATATTTTTATTTAGGGAAGGTATCCCTGCCTTTTTAAAAATTGAATTCTTTATTGGTACAATTTATATACATCTCACAATCACATATAACATTGGGGAATCTGTTCCAGTATATGACACAAGTTATTTCTCATTTTAACCCATATCCCTACCCACCCACCCCTTCTCCCTGCCTTTTGTATACTTCTTTTTACAATCTTAGTACTGCAGTTCATGTTGTCTTTTGTCCTTTGTGATTCAGAGGATGAATTATTCCAACTGTCTTCTTTATCTGGCTGTTACTATCTGAAGAGAATTGTAGTGAGTTCAATTTACTTGGTAGCCTTTCCCTCAGAGATCTTGTTTCTTGTAGCCCTCACCACTGAGCAGAAACACTCCTATTACAGCATTTAGTTTATCTGTAGATGAAAACCTTTATCTTAAATAAAACACTTTGGCTAGTGGGATCAGGTTTGCCTCTGTTTCTCTTTATTGGTGCTTCTAAATCTGTTTGCCAAGTCTGAGGACCTAGTCTTAGAGCTTTTGGAGAAACACTGAGGGTAAAAGTGCTTTTCATTGAAAGTGAAAAATACCTTTTTGCTGAAGGCTCTTGGCCTCAATTCCTCCAGGGCAGTTTAGGGAGCAGAGACCAAGTCTGAGAACTTCAAGACTAAATGGAGACAGCCCTTTCCTTTTGTTTTATAAAGAGAATATTTTTATCAGCAATCAGTTAGAGGGATTTATTATGAAAAGTACCTTTCAACAAGACATGGCTCTAGCACAATCACATAAAAGACATAAATCCTTTCCTGATTCCTTTATTACTCCCAGCTTTCATGATTTTGAGTGAAGAAAGCAAGAAAGTTTATGGTGGGGTTTGTTTTCCTTAATTAGCCAATTACTCAAATGAGTCAAAATATTGCCCTGCTCTATCTCTATGCAAACATTTGTTTTATTTTTTTTAACGCAAATAAAGCTGACTTTTCTTTGTGTGTCTATGTGTGTGGGGGGTGCCAAATATTTCATATAACTACAGTTTTAGATTTCAGTTTCTTAGTATAGACATGATATCTAAGATGTAACATTTTCAGTTTTCAAAATAAGTTTTAAAATGTTTTAAAAATTGAGCATAAATGCAGATGTTTTTCCCTTTGGTTATTTCACATTATGAAATTATACTTCTCCAAATTCTACATGGTAGATTTGATATCAGATCCCTTACATGAATGTCCACTTTTTTTAAAATCCAAAAATATAAAATCAAAAGAGCTAACTTAAATATTGGATAAGGACTTGTTGACTATTTTTGTGTTCTCTTTGAAAAAAGAGAAGAGTCTACTCAGGATCTTGCTGTTTTTTGTTTTGTGGTTTTTAATTTTTTTTTTGAGACAGGGTCTCACTTTGTAGTTCAGGCTGGCCCTGAGCTTACTATGTAGCCCAGGCAAGCCTCAAACTCAGCAGTCCTCCTGCCTCTGCGTCCCAAGTGCTGGGATTACAGGCATGAGCCACCATGCCTGGCTTGTTCATTTTTTTAAACTGAAGACTTTTTATTAAGTCATGTAGTTCTAGATATGTTTTATATATGAAGACCTTATCACTTGTACAGTTTGAAATATTTCTCTCATTCCATATGTTACTTATTCATTTTGTTGATGGTTTCCTTTGTGGCACAGGAGTATTTTAGGTTGAGATAATCATGCTTGTCTACTTTTGGTTTTATTACCTGTGCTTTTGGTCAAAAGTCTGTCCTTATATGTTTTACCAGTTATTTTATCATTTTCAGGACATATGTTTAAGTATTTGATCCATTCTGAAATGATTTTTGCATGGTGTAAGATACAAACCCAATTTTATTCCTTTGCATGTTGACATTGATTTTTTCAACACCTGTTATGGAAAAGACTATTATTTTCTAGTTGCATCCTTTTGGCCTTGTCAAAAATTAGTTGATCATATTTGTGTGGATTTATTTCTGAGCTCCTTGTTCCACCTATCAATCCATATATCTGTTTTATGTCACCATCATGCTATTCTTATTACTGTTACCATGTTACTTTGTAACTTAAGTTGAAATCAGCAAGTATGTTGCTTTCATGTTTGTTCATAGTCTAGATCAGTATATTTGAAGGTGTAAATGAATGCGAAAATATATGATAGGTAATGTGAAACAGGAAGAAAATGTGCAAAAGGAAAGGAGAAGAGGTAGATAAGGGAATGTAGAGACGGAAAGAAAAATTAGTTAGTAAAAAAAGAAAAAATGAAGTAAACTATGTATATAGAAGTAAGGTGTTGTAAAGAGGACATCAGAAAGGGGAAAAATTAGAATTAAGATGTATCATGTGCAGATACAAATTCTCAATGTGGAAGGTGATCATGTATGTATGTATCAAATTTACCAAAAGCATCACTTTATAAAAATTTAGGATATAAATTAGATATACCATTAAAATGAGATGCTATGCATTTTTTAAAAATGTCTTTCATTCAATAAGATTTGTATTTCATTTTTTGTCACAGCGATATTATGTTTTCATTTAGATGCATATACGTATAGATGTCTAATGCCCTTAAAACTAACCTAAGGCTTTGCTATAGTATCTACTATGATTCAAGAACTATTTGTTATATATAAAAACTTGCTTTTTTGTGCACGAGGATTATTATCTTTATCTTATGAAGAGTAGAGCTGGAGCATCGAGACAGAAAGAGAAATGTCTGAAGAAATCGGGCACAATATTCTCCTGGAATGGTCCAGAAATTCAGCAGTAGAACATATCAGGAGGCACCAAGGAAGTCCAGGTGGGAGAGTGAATGTCAAATGGAGTCCAAAACCAGTACAGAATCGCACCCTAGGCTTGTGAGAGATCGAACATACAAATGGACAGGGCTGGACTGTAGGCAGAAATAGATAGAATTCACATCCACAGCCTGCAGCAACATGCTCAGGAACTGAGACCCCTTATCTGTAATAAACACCCTAGGTAGCCAGCCTGCCATATGTCAGACTTACAGGAAGCCAGATAGCTATCTGTACTAATAATCCAGGAAGTTAACAATCTGTAGCAATTAGCCTCCAACTGGCCAGGACTTGATTAATAACAGACAACTTCCCTAGTTTTCAGCACACTTTCAGCTTTGTATCAAGCAGAGAAATCCAGATATGTCTAAGTAAACCTATAGAATGCCTCATGACTGGTTAGCCTACTTACAGCTTCTCAATGCATCCAGCACCCCTAAGCTTTCTTTTCTAATACTTCTCCACTCCTCTGCCTGCCTTTTTGAGTCTCTGCAAGTATTCACCACTGACCCTACTATAGTATGCTCTTCACAAATAAATGGCCTTTGCTTTTCTTATATCGTTGGTCTTTGTTTCTACGCTTGTTAGAAGCCCACATCAGACTCATATACTCAATGTCAGATAGGGCCTTTGTCTTTAATGAAATCTCTCTTGATCTCTTTTCATAAGGTGCAGATATTTTTCTAGAAGGTAGGGATCATAAATTATCTAGTTCTACATTTTGGAGGTCCACCACCAGCCTGGCTCATAACAAAGATTATTGAAAAGAGAGGGAAAGAGGTCTCACTTATGAGGATTAGACCCTTTCTTTTCTACCACGAATCAAGGGAAGTCTACTGTGACTATCTTGTTTTGATAGCATGAAATATCATTTGAAATTCTAGCTTAAATGAAGTCAAAACTGTAATTGACCTGGGGGTGAGATGCTTAGTAGTTTGACAGATTTCACAGAAATTTCTGGAGAACTACTTTATAGTCTTTTTGGCAAATTATTCCTGTTTAAATATTTAACACCATCCCTAATCTAAAATTATGTGAGTTTTGACAGAAATTTAATTAAAAATATTTTTCCCTCATGAAATGGAGGCAGGTACATATTCAGACTGTGAAGAAAGCTCTGCTAAACTAGTTTTGCTCGCTCACTGTTTCTCAGGAAGATGACTGCAATGACGTGTGGCCAGTTACTGTTACCAAGATGGAGTTTCTATGCAGCTTCTGCATGGCTGTGTCCACCAGAACCTTTACCAAAGGCACCACATCTCCGATCAACCACATGGATCCTACCAACTCTGAGTTCCCTTTTACAGAAGAGAAATAACTGCCTAGCATTAGTCAAAGGGCATTTTATGCTTGGATTGTACATTGCCCTGTCCTGTCAGCTTCTCCAGAACATTCTCAAAATTCAAACACAGAAACAATTTTTCTTTTGTAACCTTTCTTAATGTGTAGGAAGCATTCATCCTTAGAAATTTATTCAGATCTCAGGGCTCTATGGACATTGTTGTTTATTGTGCTAAGCATCTTTTCAGAACTTTCAACAATCTGTGTCTAATTTATTTCTGTCTCCTGTATAAAACATAGACTAGAACTTAGAATTTTGTTCAACACATGGTGGGAACTTGGAATTCAGAGTCCCTTTTAGGTACTGCATTGCCTTGTTGAGACTGGCAGCAAAGCACCGTACACTGGAACAGTGAGTTAGGACCAGCATGATGAACAACTTGGGTTATGACTGGAATTTTACTTATAACTTATGGCCAAAGTCTTGAGTTATAACCCAAATGCTGGCCACTTGTGCTTCCAGATGCTCTCTGATACAGATCTAACTCTTAAAGAGTTTTGGAAGGAATATTACATCTTTCCTATGTGGGCTTAACTGAGAAATTCTGGGCCAGTGTCTCTCTAAGAACACTGACATCTGCCTGTATGTAGGAAGGAAATTTTGAAGGCTGTGTAGAGGACCCAAAGCCTTCATTGACCAATTTCATTGACCAATTTCCTGTTTTGACCAGGAAATTATTAATAAATGGACAATTTTCTACTTCCCTCTCTAAGGTGGACATTTGTTAAGCCAGGAAATTCTGGCAATAAGACTAAGTCACAGGATAAGTATTTACTCTTCTAAGATCTGGGCTTGTCTTTTGCTAATGAGGCCTTGCTTCTGGTGTTTCAGAAAACCAGATGACCTTTAACATAAAATCAATACCAGTAATTATTTTAGTAAGTTACATATTTGTGCCTTTTATGAGTTTTGAAAATGTGATCCTTTATGTTAGTGATAAGGGAAGGTGTTACAAAGAGGGAAGTAGAGGTTTAGAGAAGTATGAAAGTGTGTTGAATGTCACAAAGTTAATAGCAGAATCAGATCTGCACCAGGTCAGAAAAACTTATCTTTGGACAAGAAAAATAACTGCTAAATGTGACAGGTTTCCTCTGTTAATCAGACCAAATAGGCTGAGAGAGCTACCCTTTAAAAAAAAAAACTCAATGGAAAAAGAATCATTGGATAGCTTAAAAAAAGGAGCAAGGACCTTAGATTTACCAATTTCCTTTAAAGGTCAGTGGCAGTGACAGGCTAGGTGTTTTGGCGCAAAAGGAGAAAGGATTCAAACTGAAGCAGTTCTTCACACCTGTTAATACTGAAGCGAGCTTGAGTTGTGCTTTATTCCACAACATGAGGACATGAAAGCAGCATAAGGAAAAGACATTAGAATGTGCTCAGGCAGCCTAGGAGAGTGACTTATGAGGAAGCAGAGCAGATGCCCTGCTGGACTTAGTACATCGGTTAACAGGGTTTTTTTTTTTTTTCATTTTTGCTATCAATTTCTGTTGTTAAAGAGTTCTTCCAAAGAATGTTTATGGTTTTTAAACAGAATGATAATGAAACATTCTTTTTTGCCAGGTATCTCTTCAGTCCTATGGCTTAGACTTTTCCTGGACTTTGAGCTTTTCTGATACATGAGGTAGTTTCCTTTCTCTGTGGAAGGATTTACATGTAGCCAAATGTTTCATGACCCTACCTGTAATATGCTTTAAAGCCTTTTCTGAAAGTGAAATTTATTGAAAGGAAAAGCTCTTTCCTACTAGTTGGAACAGTATCTACCAGTGTGACTCATGCAGCTGCTCCCAGGAGCCTCCACAGTAATACTTGTCACAGAGCAAGCTGAGAGACGTCATTAAGTTTCCCAATGGCAGGGGCCATCTTTGATAGCCCTGTCCCATAAACTTAATTCTTATAGTGCCTTCTAGTGTTTTGCATACATTGGCAGAACAGAGCAACTGAGTAATAGTTGAAATGAAAGCCAGTTGGAGCACTGAAAGCTGTTATTGTGGGAGGTAGATTGGTGGCTGGGAGAGGGAGGTGGAGGGTGAGGCTCTCTGTCCCGGGGCCTGGCTTCAGAAAGCTTTGCCTGGGCTGTGTGTATGGAACAGGTTTGGGAAGGAGCTGTGGCCATATGCTTACATAATGGAAAGTGGATGGACTTTGCACACAAGTTTCAAACTCTTTACTAGCTGGAATTGGGTGAAATATTTTCTCAGTCTGGTTTTCTTTATTTGTAAAATAACATCAAAGAACTGTTGTGAACACTAGGAAAAAACTGAAGGCCTAGACCACAGTGCCTGGCACATGGCAGGTACTTGGCAAATGGCAAATGGCCAGTGGCCACTCAGATTATGCTCATGGCTATATTTTAGACATTCCCCTAGTACTATTTAAATTGCTCCTCAGGAGCCCTGTGTTAGTCAAATAAATAAAATAAGTAAGTTAGATAATCAAATTATAAAGAGAAAAAGGTTATTTTGGCTTAGAATTTTAAAGGTTTCCGTCCTTGTCTGGCTGACTTAATTACTTTGGGCCTGTTGTGGGCAACACATAACTAAATAACAAAACTATTTTCCTCATGGCTTTGATCTAAGAGAATGAGTGAAGAAAAGAAGAGTAAAAGTCATGCTCCCAGTGACCTGATGACCTCTCACTAGGGCCATTTCTTAAATGTTCAACTGCATCCTACAGGACTCTACTGGGACCAACCTTCACCACAGGGATCTTTGAGAGATACTTAAGATTGAGACTACACAGGATCTTCTATTCAGACCTGTTATTCTCTATATCTCCATGACTATTTTTGAGCAGTGTTTTGGTTTCTATGTTTCAAAATTCCTGCACTTAAAAATTATTTTCTTGGGTTGGAGATTTAGCTCAGTGGTTCCAGCTTCTGCCTCGCAAGCGCAAGGCCCTGAGTTTGATCCCGGTAACCACATACAATGCTGGGCGTGGTGACTCACACCCACCAACCATCAATACCACATACCACAGTGCTGGGCATGGTGGCTCACGCCTGTAATCCTAGTACTCGGGAGGCAGATGCAGGAGGATTGCTGAGTTCCAGGCTTTACATAGTGGGCTGAGGGCCAGCTTGAACCACAAAGCCGAGACCCTGTCTCAAAAAAAAAAATTATTTTCTTGCAGATAGGTGGCCAGCAGCATTAGTGTCCTAATTTCAGAGTGGGGATAAGGAGGCTGAGAAAAAAGATAAAGACAAGAGCCCTAGTCAAGGATTTATGGGCTTTAAATCTCTGAAAACAAATGCAAAAAAATATTTTGGGGGGTACAATTTTATGGTAAGATGGTCTATAGTATTCATCAGATTCTCAGATGGGTCTAGGATCCCCTCTTTCAAAAAATTTAAGAAGCACTGTAGATAAAGACCTACTGCTAAGGAACTGTTTTGAAGCAGCTGATGATTTCTGCTAGCACAGAGGCAGTGTAATAGGGTATAAGGCTGATGCGTCAGTCTGCAGGGCTGATTTGAAAGTACAGTTTCTCAACTTCAGGTTCAGACCTACTGAGTCCTATGTGAAGAACTTGACCTAGAACATCACTTTTGAATAAGTTCTCCAGGTGACTTTTGTGACCCCTCAAGTATGACAGTCTGTTGGTGTGATAGTAAAATTTGCTTTGGAGTCAGATCAGCAGGTATGTCCTTAAAGCTATGGACCCTGGGCCAGTACTTTGATTAACTCATCTCAAAGTGGAGAATAGCAGTTATGAATATTAAATAAGATGATGTCCACTTTCTTGGTTCTGAGACAATATCTGATGACCACCACTTAAAGGAGACATCTACTTAGACTCACGGTTTTAGTCCACAGTTGGCCAGCTCCAAGACAGTGAGGCATGGTGGGAGATCTGGCAGAGGAAATCTGCTCTTATCAAGATGGTCAGGAGACCAGAGAGAAAAAGGGAGAAGCCATGGAGGGAGACATACCCTTCCAGGTCATACCCTCAATGTCCCACCTCCAACCCAGCCCCACCTCTTCATAGCTAGCCAGCTGTAGCAACCCCACAATCCAGTCACCTTCCAGAAGCTCTGCCCAAATTTGAGCACATGGGTATTTGGAGATACAGTCCATATCCAAACAAAACAGGTATCTCTACACACTATTTAGCTAAGGGCTTAATATAACACTCAAATGTTGGCTGAACTGGTGTTTGATGTTATGAGTGTCATTATAGTACTAGTATAGTACTAGTACTACTTTTAGGGAATACTGAAGGCTCCAACTCTGCAAGAAAAATTGGAAGATAATTGAATCCACTGTGTATTTCCTTAAACTGATTCTGGAAGTTGCCTTGGTCACCTATAATATGTATCAGCATTGATCCTAAATTACACCAGGTGTTGATGAGAACAAGTCAGTCATGTTACTCGTAATAAGTAATTTGATTTTGTTCTTTCTCTTTTGTTTCCCATTTGTATAAGCATACATGACTTTCCAATTTTTTTATTTTTTTCAAAAGGAGTCTCATTCTATGGTTTATTGAGAGATAATAGTTTATTATCTGTGATATTGAGATAAATTCTTTTAGTTAATTGCTTCTGTATGTATTTATACCTAATATATTATTTTTAAAAATTAGATCATGTTTAAATTGCTTTGGCTTAAGGGACCTTTTTTGGACCTGAAATACATTTTTACTAGGGACCCTATTTGGGAGACATGACATTATTGTTAAAGAACTTGGCATTCTAGAAGATGTTGCTTCATGTTAAACTAATCATGTATCTTTATGAAAGGCTGAAAATTTCAAATGAAAAACAGTAAAATATCAATTATGCAACAAGGTATTAATGATGCAATAATACAGAATTAAACATTGGATCTCTAATGGGTGCTAACTTTTTAATGTATTAGTGTTACCAATGAGAAGGATGCAGGGCCAAGTCTCTGGTGACAATACACTGTTCAAGAAAGAAGGACATACAGCAAAGGACAGCAAAGCTTAAGACCACAAGTTAATGATGATGAATAGCATCAAATTTCGACTCAGAAAACTCAGCAAGTCCCAGAAGGAATATTTTGAAGAAGCCCAACTATGGATTTGAATTAAGTTCATGGTAACCAACAAGGAAAAATAAAAGGTAGTCACTTGACAATAGGAAAGAAATTGATTCTATATTTCACACATATTATTTCTAAATGTCATTAATTCCCTCATAATGATCCATCCCTCTTCTTGATCATCTCCTTTTCTTACCTGAATCCTTTTTGAACTTTTCTGAAATCTGTTAATACCAACTCCTTACACCCAGGAATAATAATTTCCTCTTCTTATGTATATGATGAATAGAAAGAAACATAAAAGAAGAAAATCTTCCTTTCTGAATCTAGTGTCTATGAGCACCTTGCCTTTACTCATATTTCTTTATATGGAGTGTTATTCCATTTCCCTGTGCACACATCATACTTCTGAGCCTAAAGATTTCATGCAGATGGTTGGTCCACACTGTGGCTCCCTTGCTAGCCTTTGAGTGACTTATAAGGTTTATTGAAAAAAAAACTGAAGTCTTATAAGGAATACTTCTGGGCATGAGTTTAACTTCTTGTCAGAGGATCCTCTTTTGTCAGAGTCAACTTGAAAATGTCCTTGGGACATGATGAGCTTGACTAGGAGCACAGTAAACAGTGGCCATGTGACTTCTGTGTCAATGCTCCTGCCTTACACAGCTCTGGTCATCAGGCTGGCTGTCCAGACAGCAATAGGCACCTGAGTTTTCCACTGAGCCCAAATAAATCAAGTGAGTAAATATGTGGAGGTGCTGCTTTCCAGCACTTAATTTTTCTGGTGGCTTGCTTAATAGGCAAAGCAAGGAACTACTTTAAACTTCAGTTTCTACAGCACGGCAGGGTTGCATGAATAAAAGTAACAGTTAAAAATTGGCAACTTAATTCAAAGACAGTCCGGCTAACACAAAGGATTGGTTTGGTGAAGTGAATTCAAAAGTAAGAATGAAGTTCACGGTTAAGATTTTTCTTCCAGGTTCACTATTTAATATGCTATATGTCTGCTTCCATTCCTCAGTACTATTTTCTGGGTCTGTGGAAGATATCAGGACATTAGCTGAGCCACTGTAAGAGTTTACTACCACATGGATGGTAATTCATACCCTCCAGGTTAATAAGTAGTAAGTAGCACATGGTCACCTCCCGTTGTACACTAGCCATCTCCAACACAAGATACTGCTGTCCACCAGCTCTAAATAGTGGCAAAATGTGATTATATTCATTTGTGTGTATAATGCATATTGACCATATTTATTTTTACCATATATTTTCTTTGAAATATCTATCTCTAGTTTAATTACTGACGTGGTATTTTCTGTTATTTTCTTCTTTCGAACTGTTATCTTTCTTAAATGTTCTTTGTCTATCTTAATCATTTTATAAGTTTATTTTACTCTTGAAATCTACTGAACCTGTTTTCTAGCATTTCATCCATGGTTTCTGAGGATCCCTAATTACTTCACATGATTCAGCCATTTTTATACTTTAAACTTTTAAACCTTTGACTAAATAAATATTATGTTCTAAAATATATAAAAAATTCTTTTACTTGGATTAAAAAGAACTCTCCTGAAATGAATATAATTCTTACAAACATATTTATGTGCCATATTAAGTTTAAAATAGATATGTTTAACATTGTGCATTGTAGAAAATATGTTTAATTTTTAAAAGGTTGAGTAAATATACACTCAGAAATGCCTGCAATTCTTATAAACAGCTTCTATCTACTTGTCAACTGTCAGTGTCAACATTTATAAGTTAACAGATGACATGCTTTAGCACAGTCACTAAATCCCTGTCTGTTTATTTGTGGGCTGATTATGTGAAAATCATATCCAACTGAACCTTGGAAAAACAAACACTACATGGAAAGACTACATAAAAAGAGAAATTTACAACAGTGGGTCTAACTAGGAAGAATTAAGGGGTTTATCCATGTGCAAGTAGGCTAATACTATCCTTTAGATGTAGTGGTGCTGGATAAAGCATTTTGTTGCCTAAGTATCGTTTTGTTTTTACTAAGTACTGCCTATGAGTCACCTGGAAACTTGTGTCCATCAGGAGACAGTGGAAAAAGAATTACTAATATTAAAAAACCATGATATAGCCATTTTCTGAGTAATATTTATTAAAAGTAAATAAAATGAATATAAAGTATATGAACAATATAGGAAAGTGTAAACGAGAAAGTAAAAATCTTTCCAAATTTCACCACACAGCCACTGACATGAATATTTTGATGAATACATTTTAAACTGTTTCTTTGCTCAGGCACACACACACATTGATAAACATTCACAAATTTTACATGGATTAAATTATACTATGTATGTTACTTAAACTTTTCTTTAATAATGTGTCATGACATTACTATGTTTTAATAAAGATATTAATTTCCTCATTTTAATGATGACATAGTATCCTATTGTACAGAACTGCTGAAACTTTTATTTTATAGGTGGATTTTTACTTTAAAAATGATAAATACTGCCAGGCGTGGTGGCTCACGCCTGTAATCCCAGCATTTGGGAGGCAGAGACGGGTGGATTGCTGAGTTCGAGGCTTGCCTGGGCTACATAGTGAGCTCAGGGCCAGCCTGAACTACAAAGCAAGACCCTGTCTCAAAAAAAAAAAAAAAGATAAATACTGCTTTTATGAACATTATTTATATACTTGGCAGCTTTAGCTATTAAATTGTTATTTACACATGATAAAATCATAGACTTTATTGAGTAGGCTTAAGCTTAACTATATATAAATTTTTATAGTGCTTCTTCAGAAAGACTGCAATTCAAAAACTTGATGCTGATAAAAATAGGACTTTCGGCCGGGTGTGGTGGCTCATGCCTGTAATCCCAGCACTCGGGAGGCAGAGGCAGGAGGATTGCTGAGTTCAAGGCTTGCCTGGGCTACATAGCGAGCTCAGGCCAGCCTGAACTACAAAGTGAGACCCTGTCTCAAAAAAAAAAAAAAAAAAAAGACTTTTGCTATAGATAACAGATTTAAAAGAGAAAACTCTCTGGTCATAGGAAAAATGAAAGTAATGAGTGGCTTTATGAGGAAAACTATCAAAATATGTTGATTTTCTAAGAGTAAGTAAAATGGGGGTTAGAATTGGGAAAGTTGAGAGTTGGAGTCATTTCTGTGGAAAATGGAATATTGTAAGGGAGACAAGGTACAAACATCTATGGTCACCAGAGTGATAACTTAAGTAATTAAAACACATACACACACACATATATTCTTTTTTTAAATTGAATTCTTTATTGGAACATTTTATATACAGTTCACAATCACACTCAACACCGGGGAATTTGTACCAGTATATGACACAAGGTAATTCTCATTTTTACCCATATCCCTACCCACCTACAACCCTGTACATACTATTTCTTTTGCTTTCCAAATCATATTTATTCTTTCCCCTCATTACATTCCCCCACCACATTCCCTTTGAATATTTCCTAGTTTACAAAATCTATCGTACATTCTAGAACTCATTTACATCTACAGGTTCTCATAACAAAGAAAAGATATGGTATTTACATATCTGTGATCTGTTTATTTCACTTATTAGTGTGTCCTCATGGTGTATCCATTTGCACATAAATGAATGAAACTTGTCATTCTTTATGGCAGAGTAATACTCCATTTTATTTTTAAGAATATCTTTATCCAGTCTCCAGTTGATGGGCATCTGGCTTGTTTCCAAGATTGGGCTATCACAAACTGAGCTGCTATGAACATTGGTGTACATATGACTTTACAATATGATTCTTTTAATTTCTTTGGGTATATTCCTAGCAGGGGAATAGCAGGGTCAAATGGGACCTCTAATCCTAGTTTTCTGAGCAATCTCCATACTGATCTTCACAATGATTGTACAAGTCTACAATCCCACCAACAGTGGAGAAGGGCTCCTTTCTCCCCACAGCCTCACCAGCATTTATTGTTGGTTGGTTTTGCAATAGCAGCCGTTCTTTGTACAGTGAGATGCAATCTCAGTGTTATATTCATCTACATCTCTCCAATGACCAGTAATGTTGAACATTTCTTCATATGCTTCTTAGCTGCTTTTACTTCTGCCTCTGAGAAGTGTCTGTTCATTTCAGATGCCCATTTTTGAATTGGGTCTTTAAACTTGGGAGGACTGATTTGTTTAAGTTCTTTATATATTGTAGAAAGTAGCCCTTTGTCTGACAAAAAGCTAGTAAAAATTTTTTCCCATGTGTTTGATTGTCTTTTAGTGGTGCCAATGGTTTCTTTTGCTGTGCAGAAGCTTTTTAATAGGATGAGATCCCATTTGTTGATTCTTTCTGCTGGTTCTCGTGCTATAGAGGTTTTGCTTATAAAGTCTCTGCCTAAGCCAATGTCTCCAAGAGTTTTACCTAACCTGTTTTGCAGCAGGTTTATTGTTTCTGTTTTAATGTTGAAGCCTCAAATCCATTTTGATTTTAGTTTAGTACATGGTGAAAGAGATAGGTTTAGCTTTAGTTTTTGGCAGGTTAAAGCCTAGTTTTTCCAGCACCATATGTTAAAAGGCTGTCTTTCTTTCATTGAGGATGTTTGGCTCCTTTGTCAAAGATAAGATGGCTTAATGTATGTGGAGTTGTTTCTGGATCTTCTAATCTATTCCAGTGGTCCTCTATCTGTTACTTTGCCACTACCATGCAGGTTTTATCACAGTGGCTTTATAGTACAGTTTTAAATTGGGGATTGTAATAGCCCCTGCCACGTCCTGGTTGCTTAGAATTGCTTTTGATATTCTAGGTCTCTTGTGGTTCCAGCTGAATTTTTGGATTATTTTCTCAAGCTCTATGAAGTATAGTGATGGAATTTCAATTGGAATTGCATTGAATCTATATAGTAGTTGTGGGAGTATAGCCATTGACAATGTTGGTTCTCCCTACCCAGGAAAACGGTCTGTCTTTCCATTTTCTGATATCCTCTTCTATCTCCTTTTTGAGAGTCTTGTAGTTTTCAGAAAAGAGGTCTTTCACCTTCTTTGTTAGACTGACTACTAAATATTTCACTTTTCTGGGTATAAATGTGAAAGGGATTGACTCCCCAATTTCTCTGTAAGTGAGTCTGTTGTATGTGTATACAAAGGCTGTTGATTTTTGAGCATTGACCTTATATCCAGCTACAGTACTAAATTTAGCACTTAAGTCTAGCAGTCTTTGGTTGAGTTTGTAGGATGCTCTATATAGACAATCATATCATTGGCAAATAATGACAGTTTAACTTCTTCCTTTCCTATCCTTATTCCTTTTATTTCTTTGTCTTGCTCTGTATATATATTCTTGTTGTCCATAATTGTTTTGTTTTTACTAAGTACTGCCTGTGAATCACCTGGAAACTTTTGTTCATCAGAAGAGGGGGAAAAAAGAATTAGTAATATTAAAAAACCATGATATAGACATTTACCAAGTAACATTTGATAAAAATAAATAAAATTAATATATTAATAATATAAATTACTATATAAAATAATATAAAAATATATAATATATATATTCTGTCTTACAAATGTGTGTATAAATGTATAACAGCTTTTATTCTTGCAACTCTGTAATCTTTTTTTTTTTGAGACAGGGTCTCACTTTGTAGTTCAGGCTGGCCCTGAGCTCACTGTGTAGCCCAGGCAAGCCTCAAACTCAGAAATCCTCCTCCCTCTGCCTCCCGAGTGCTGGGATTACAGGCCTGAGCCACCATGCCCAGCACTGTGGTATGTGGTATTGATTGCTGGTGGGCATGAGTCACCACACTCAGCATTGCATGTGGTTACCAAGAACCAAACTCAGGACCTTATGCTTGCGAGACAGGCGCTGGAACCACTGAGCTAAATCTCTGGCCCCAACTTTATAATCTTATTTAAGAAGCAGCAGGTAGCATCTTGGAAAACATACTAGACTCCTTTGTCTACCATACAAAATTATCACACGTATAGTGACCTAAAACAACAACAAATAATTTTTTCTACTGCAGTGCTGGAGGAGAGAAGTCCACACATAGTTTTAAGAGATAACAATCAAGGTGTTGGTATATCTAATTTTTTCTAGAAGCTGGGAGAATTCATTTCCTTGCCTAAAACTCTTGGCTTGAGACCCTAACTCATATCACATTACATTTTCTCTCTGTTTTCATAATGACATTACTTCTACTCCTTTTCTTCTGTAGCCATATCTTCTTCTGCCATCAGTATTTTAATGACTTCCATAAAATCATTTTTGCTTTATAAGGTAATCTTTACATATTGCATAATTAGGGCCAGGTATCTTTGTGGAGCTGTTTTTCAGCTATTCACTGGAAGAGTAAGAATATAGATTAAATAGCTATATTGTCATTGAATTTTATAGTATTTTATATCGTTGAAAATTTGCCTACCGTGTGAGCTATATACTCACTTCTGTTGTACAAAAGGGATAGGGCTAGAGATGTTCATTATGCATGGTTGATGATGGGGAAAAAACCTTAGATTGGTATTATAATAAAGGGACATTGGTCAGTATAATAGTGAGAATGTAGTCCCTGAAATGAGAGAGATTTAGATTTGATTTCTGATATTGTCACTTTCTAGGTAAATGATTTCAGACAAAGTAGTTACCGTTCCTGCATCATCAGTAAACTTCAAAGTAGTTTACTTGCTTCATCTATAAAATGAAGATAGAATGATAGCTAACATCAGCAGTTGTTATGAGAATTAAATAAGCAAGCCGCTATTATATGCTTGGTATAGTACTTCCTATATGATTTACTCTAAAACATATATAATAATGTCAGTGATAATAATACAGTCAAAGGACTGACCTCCCTCGTAGAGCATACAATTAAGTGCTTAGGAAGTGGAAGTACTTTTTTTTTTTTTTTTTGAGACAGGATCTCGCTTTGTAGTTCAGGCCGGCCCTGAGCTCACTAGGTAGCCCAGGCAAGCCTCGAACTCAGTAATCCTCCTGTCTCTGCCTCCCGAGTGCTGGGATTACAGGTGTGAGCCACCATGCCCGGCACTGTGGTATGTGGTATTGATTGCTGGGTGTGAGTCACCGTGCCCAGCATTGTATGTGGTTACCAGGATTGAACTCAGGACCTTGGGCTTGCGAGGCAGGCACTGGAACCACTGAGCTAAATCTCCGGCCCGGAAGTACTTTTATGTTATGTTGCTCTAAGAGGTAGATCTAGGACCTGGGTAGATGTGAGAGACAGACATTCTCTGAGGCAGTGGGAGAAGGAACACTGAAACAGTTAGAGCTCTCCAGAGAGAAAGCAGTCAGCTAGGCAAAAAGAAGAGGAATTAATATTTGTGAGCTTTCTGTCTGGAAGAGCATCTGGCAGAAGTGCTGCCAATGAAATTCCTATTTGCGTAGAAGTTGGAAGAAATATATACTAAGGTCTCTTTCAGATCTAATAATGCAATTAGAGTTTATATATTTAAAATATTTGACTAGATCTTTCTTTCAAACTATCAGTTTTATAACAAATCAAACCATAGGGAAATCAAATGATAGAGTGGAAGTAGGGAGAGAGGGCCAACCTCCAGTCTCCTGACCATATCTTTCTGGGTAGCCAGTGCTGACAACTGGGTTCATGTTTCCCTTCTGCACTGTTCTTTATACTTTAGAAGACACAGGCAACCACTGCCTCCCCTTCACTGTTTTCTTCTCTTCTTATATCAGAAGATATTATGTGTTGTTCAGAGGCTTCACATTTTTCAAATTAATGTATCATGGCAATAACTGATTTTAAATTTCATATAGTACAGTAAGTATTGATATACTGAGAAAAATTTTGAAACTGAAATATTGCAACATATAAAGCTCCTTAATCAAAACAATGGGTCAAGTCAGGCATAATGGCATGTCTATAATCCCAAGACTCTGGGAAGCTGAGGTAAGAGGACTTAGTTCCAGAGTAGCCTGGGCAATGGAGAGACTTAATAAGACTTTATCTTAAAATAAAAAAAGGCCTGAGGATATAACATGAAAGCCCTGGGTTCAGTTCCCAGTACCATGAACAAAATAAGACAAAACAACAAAGAAAAATAATCAGGGTCAGTACAAGAAATGAAATGATCATAACATGGTCCAGGAATAATACCAAGTGCATATGGGAATGTGGCATTTTCAACTGATAAGACTATTTCCCATCTTTATCTATGTAGCTGCTTCCTACGCATTATATATTGATTATTACAAGAAATAAAAATACATTTAAGGAATTGAATGCAGAATATTAAAACTATTACAGGGTAATGTAGGATGCTCTTTGCATAACTTTGCATATACTTCTAAATAAGATAAGAAACTAGAAACTAAAAAGACACAAATTTGCCTACATAAAAAAGACTACTTCATGGAAAGAGATTCAGTTAATGAATTAGAAACAAGTCATGTAGGGAGAAATATTTGTAATCTAACAGACAAGGGCTTAATGTTCTTATACATTTTTTACAAAACCTATGCATTCATATGAAAAAAATTATCTAATTTTAAATTGAGACAAAAGATATCAACAGGTAATAACATAAGAAATCAAACAATAACCATGTTAAAAGATGCAAATATTAGAAGCAACAAATACTGTCATTTAATGCATTTTGCTGACAAAAATGTAAAAGATTTACAGTGTCTAGAAGTAGAATGTGTATGGGGAATCATTCTTATAAATTGCTCTTGAGAGTGCACAATGTCTCCTTTCAGAAAGCTTCTGACAGGTTAGAATAAAAACCAGCTTTATTTTTTGACCCATCAGTTCCTGGCTTTAAGGATTTTACACACAGAAGTGAGAGCATTAGAGACTAAGTGCATACTCGAAGATGCTTATTACTTGTTTGAAGTGGCAAAAAGAAGGAAACATTGCTTATAATTAGAGTATCCAATGAATAATAATATATTCATACTATATAATATTATAGGCCTACTTTCTTTTTTTTGTTTGTTTTTTTTTGCTTTTTGGAGACAGGGTCTCGCTTTGTAGTTCAGGCTGGCCCTGAGCTCACTATGGTGCCCAGGCAAGCCGCCGCGAACTCAGCAATCCTCCTGTCTCTGCCCCCCGAGTGCTGGGATTACAGGCGTGAGCCACCACGCCCAGCATTATATGTGGTAACTGGGGATCGAACTCAGGTCCTTGTGCTTGCGAGGCAGGTGCCGGAACCACTGAGCTAACCCTCCGGCCCTATAGGCCTACTTTCTAAAAAAAGATATTGGTCAAGTGTTGTAGCAGATGCCTATAATCTGTCTCAGTACCCTGCTGAGTCAGAAAGATCACAAGTTCAAGTCCAGCCTGGGCAATTTAGCCACTTAGTTTGTCTCAGAATAAAAATGCTAAAGAGGGTGAGAATGTAACTAATTGTGAAGGTCCTGAATTCAATACCCACCAAAAATAAAACACACATGTACACAGAAGAATTAAAAAGAGGAATTGATTGAGTAGGATAATCATAATTCAATATATTAAAATGAAACATTTTTAGATTATAAAATTATCATCCACCCAATATAGGAAGTTAAGCAAATAAGTGTTAAAAAAAACCTTTTTAATTTATATTTTCCAAAGTAGTTCCTTGTGTGTACAAGGCCCTGATTATATCCCTAAGTGGGAATGGGGGTGAGGTGGAAAGTAGAGGTTGTTAGATTTGTGTGAGATTACTTGTTCAGATAATGTAGGTAGTAGGTATTTTATTATCTTAAAAATAATAAAGCTAGGGGCTGGAGGGTTAGCTCAGTGGTTCTGGCACCTGCCTCGCAAGTGCAAGGTCTTGAGTTCGATCCCCGGTAACCACATACAATGCTGGGTGTGGAGACTCACGCCCACCAGCAATCAATACCACATACCACAGTGCCAGGCGTGGTGGCTCACACCTGTCATCCCAGCACTCGGGAGGCAGAGGCAGGAGGATTTTTGAGTTCGAGGCTTGCCTAGGCTACATAGTGAGCTCAGAGCCAGCCTGAACTACAAAGCAAGACCCTGTTTAAAAAAATTAAATAAATAAAAATAAAAATAATTTAAAAATAAAGTAAAATTATCTAGTTGTTGTCTTTTGTATAATTACTTCAACTCTCATTTAAACTTCCCAAAAGGGTAATGGGGAGGATATATTACTACCAAGTGTACTGATGAGGAATTTGACTCAGGGTACTTGAGCAACCTGACCAATATTATACACTGGTCCTAAGGGGCATGGTGGACACTCATAAGAGGTTTGCTTGATATCAAATCCAGTGTACTCACCACTGTGTTACCTTATACTTGTAGTTACCAGACTACCTGCTAGTTGCTAGGCATACAATCTTGGGATTAAGAGTGATCTAGAGATGGAGGGGAAGGGAGAAGGAAGAGAAGGGTACATAAAAATTAGAATGTGTGGGCCGGAGATTTAGCTCAGTGGTTCGGCACTGCCTCACAAGCACAAGGTCCCGAGTTCGATCCCGGTAACCACATACAATGCTGAGCATGTTGTCTCACGCCCACCAGCAATTAGTACCACATACCACAGTGCTGGACGTGGTGGCTCAGGCCTGTAATTCCACCACTCGGGAGGCAGAGACAGGAGGATTGCTGAGTTCAAGACTTGCCTGGGTTACATAGTGAGCATAGGGCCAGCCTGAACTACAAAGCGAGACCCTGTCTCAAAAAAAAAAAAAAATTAGAATGTGTTATGTACATGAGCCATTTCCCTATGGTAAAAACAACCATTATATACTACAACTGTGTACTAATTTAAAAAAAAAAAGAAATGTTGAAAAAAGAGAAAATATCATTTAGAAGTAAGGAAAAAATTCTATCCATCTGAATAGTGGTGAAATCTTAGAGGAGTTGGTTTAGGGTTGATACTTCTGGAAGAATTGTTTACTCAAATCAGGCTTTTCCTGAATTGTTCTGGTCTTTAGAGTTCTGTAGACTAAATAGTGAGTCATATTTTCCCCCTAAGAAGCTTTGCTTACTTTTGTATCA
>PVIC010013985.1:21761-37335 GCA_004025085.1 Thryonomys swinderianus
TGTCTCCACGCCCAGCATTATATGTGGTTACCGGGGATCGAACTCAGGACCTTGCACTTGCAAGGCAGGCGCCGGAACCACTGAGCTAACCCTTCGGCCCTGTATTTGCATTCTTAATTCATTGATAGGCTAAGCTGAGGGTAAAAATACGGAAGGCCCATTATACACGGTGCTGTGTGGTGCCTCATTTATGCAATGCTGCTCATCATTAGACTCATAAATGTGCCAAAACTCTCATCCTTCAGTTGTTCCAAGCAGACTAAATCATCTTTATTAAGTGTTCCCCAACAAGACTTGTTTTAGTAAAGTTTCTTTTTGGCTGTATGATTTTTCAGATATCATTTTTCTCTACTGAGTTGGTCCTCTAGGAAAAGGACATTTTCATGATGGTCCTTGGTTTATGTAGGGCTGTATTTCATTTGCAACCACTTAACTTATCTATTTGCAAAATTTCTTAAAGGATAGATGATAATTTAAATTAGAACTTGGCCGCTCCTTCCAGTTATCTAGAAAATTTAATTGATTAGACTTTTAGGAACTGGAGTTTAAAATGATTTAATATTAAAAAACATTATTTTAGTGGTACTTAATGCTTTAATAATCTATATCAGCTAATTAAAAATTGGGCTCCAAATTTTGAATCACTGTTACAACCGAAGCTATGTAAGTTTTAAGAAAACTGATTAACTTGCCTTGTGTGCCCATTGTTCACTCACTTGTTCTAATTTGGTTGCACAGCAGAGCATTATTTCATATTTATCTAATTAACCTCATGTGACATCTTCCTATTTTAGAAGTTCTATCCTTTCCAGTTCTTCATTCTGTAAAAATTTGCCTTACATCTCATCTGTCATTCTTCTGTGGAATATTTTTTTTCCTTTTGGGCAAGAGACTACCTTGAATGATAAAAGTAATACATGAATGATTTATGAAACAGAATGATAATATAGTCCATATTTTTTCCAAATCCCTCTAACTTACATAGCCTTTTTAAAATTTTGGACTACCACAGAGTATCTTCAATGAGCTGTCCAGAAAGACGCCTAGCTCTTTTTACAAGTCTGGAAGCTCTTCGTGTCTTTCTCAGGATTGAAGTTAAAAACGGTTATAAATTGCCAAGAAAGCAAAAATAAAAATTCAGATGTAATGAACATTTTATGACAGTAGTGATTGAGTTCTTAGAAGTTCTTGGATCTAATTGTGAAGCCCAAATGTTTATAACAGGAACATGTGTAGAATTTATGAGTCTGGATGTTCTACTGCACACTGAATATAAGTAGTATTAGCCCCACATGGCTATGTGCATAGAGTGTGTTTTTTTGAAGCCATACTTACTGGGCAAGACAGAGGATGGAGACAGATTCTGGTAATTGGGGATACCTCCACACAAGGGAAGTCTGGAGTGAGAATGTCCACATGGTGGTCCTAAGCATTCTTTTTTGCAGCTTCTTGCCTACTACTGATGCAACATATACCTGTCTATAGTTGTTCTCATTTCATTTCAGTAATTCCCAACAGTAGCAGGAATGTATGGTCTTTGGGTAGAATACCCTTGGAATGTTAGCAGAATGCTGGGTAAATAAAAATTAGGACATGTTATATACATGTTTCATCTCCTTATGATAAAAATAACCATTAGGTACTACAAATATATACTAATTTTTTTTTTTTGAGACAGGGTCTTGCTTTGTAGTTCAAGCTGGCCCTGAGCTCACTATGTAGCCCAGGCAAGCCTTGAACTCAGCATCCGCCTGTTTCTGCCTCCTGAGTGCTGGGATTACAGACATGAGTCACCACGCCCAGCACTCTGGTATGTGGTATTGATTGCTGGTGGGCGTGAGTCACCTCACCCAGCATTCTATGTGGTCACCAGGATCAAACTCAGGACCTTATGCTTGCAAGGCAGGTGCCAGAACCACTGAGCTAAATCTCCGGCCCAATATATACTAATTTTAAAAAAGAAATTTTTTTCTTCCTTCCTTCCTTCCTTCCTTCCTTCCTTCCTTCCTTCCTTCCTTCCTTCCTTCCTTCCTTCCTTTCTCTCTTTCTCTTTCTCTCTTTCTTCTTCTTCTTTTTTTTTGAGACAGAGTCTCACTAATATCCCAGGCTAGCCTGGAACTCACTGTAGTCCTATTGCTTCTGCCTCCTAAGTGCTGGGATTATTGGCATGAGCTACCATACCCAGCACTGTCATGTGTGATACTGATTGCTAGGATTATGGGTGTGAGTCACCATGCCCAGTATTGTGGTATGTTGTACCAGGGATCAAACTTGGGACCTTGTGCTTACAAGGCAGATGCCGCAACCACTGAGCCAAATCCCTGGCCTTGAAAAAGAAATTTCAAAAAAGAGAAAATATTATTTAAAGGTAGGGAAAAATTACCTCATTCCTAGTGAGAATAACTCATATGAAAACATAGCAAGGGACACAAGAAATTATGCAAAACTCTATGTCAATAAAATGGAAATTTCATGATAAGTGTGACCTTTGGTTGAAAAATTATAAATAATCAAGTTTGACCTACAGAATACAAAATTTTAGGTAAATTGCACTCATGAAGAAATTTGACAGTGAAAATTTATATAAAAGGCTTCAGAACCACAGTTGTACAGATAAATCCTTTTAAATGTTGAAGAAACAAATGATTTCTCTGATATAAATGCACTATCCTTGAATAATTCCAAATAAGCCCGCTATTTTCAAGCAAATGTGTGTCAAGCTATTTTGTACACACATGAAAACACTGAAAATAAATATTTCAAATTAGCAAAGGCACTTATGTCTGGTGACTGGGATTTGCGTTTCACATCTTCATACTTTATTTTGCAAATTTCTACATTATGTATATGGTTATGTATATTCTCATAAAAATTAACACACTTTTCTTGAAGGAAAAGCATAGTTGTAAATAGAGTGAATGACAGGTTGCTGCAGTATAGTATGCCAATTCTGTGATAACCTCCACCTTGCACTGGAGAGGTCTCCAAGGAACATCCATTGTTACTGTGTTAACAGGCCTTGTGGATTCTTCTGGTCCTGTGACCATACACCATTGTTGTACATTAGCATCATCTGGGAGAATTTAAACATGATTTCCTGGGTATTGAATTATATTCTTAGTTCTCCAGGTGATTCTCTCAGGAAGCCAAGTTAAATCCACAATCTGGGACTCAATGAGTATGTGTTAGAAAGTTCTTACATTTTGGTTCCTTTTACCAGCTAAAGAAGGAGAAGCCAGAGTTCCCTTTGGCAGGATAAACTGAGGTAAGCAAAAGCCTAACCCCACTTGCAGTTTATTTTTTTGGCCCTGGGAGTGTAGCGGCAGAGCCTGCATGTTTCTATTATGCTAGCCAGGTGTCCAGTCTGAATTATCTGTCCTTCACTGAAGTGTAATTTAGGATAATTTCTCTCCAGTGAAAATTACTCAGTATGAAGCTGTTGTTTACATGAACTCTTCTGTTCAACCCTTCTTAGGGAATAAGAGGCTTAGTTCGGTTCCTAGTGATGTACAATTCCAAGAATTTCCATTATACCTGGCCTCTATATCACTTCTATTTCCTATCACTTAATAAAACAATTTATTAGGAAAATAAGGCCTAAAAGTGCCAGACTGATATCTAATGCAGCCTTTACAAATTATAAATATCCTAATTCTTGTTGGAAAGCAGGTCTTTCCTTAGGGCTTCTGGATGAGAGCTGAGTCCTAGGAGGTAGGTACTAAGCTAAAAAGAGGGAGACTGTGCAGAAGGTCAGAAGCCAAATATGAAGGAAGTGGAGGGAGATATCTAGTGCTAATCTGAAACCCCACTGTGGGTGCTGTATTGGTTTGTTAGTGCTAGGGCTGCTTAGTCATTATTATCAATATGAGGCCTTGTTCCTTGGCAGTGACTAAGAGTGAGGAGCCAGGTGGGGTAAAGGAATGTGAAATAAAACACTACACCAGGATATGATGTTCTTGGTTTTTCCATCAAATTTTGAAGGTGGGGATACTAAAGATAAATGATCAGGGAAAGCATGGGAGCAGAAACTTTTCTGGTTTTTTTCCAAATGTCCCTTAACTCCTCTTAGTACGCCCCTGCCCATTTCTGATAATTTGACTTTAAATACTGGAGACCTCTAGACCAGTGTGAAAATCATTATTGTACCTATACAGCTACAGGAACATTTAAGGCTTTCCTAAGACTCAGTCTTTCTTCTGTCTTGCATTCATCATCCAGTGAACCACAAAGATTTTGTAGATACAAGTACGGTATTTTCCATCAAGTTTATGAATAACACCACTTGGCAGAAAACCCTGAACAAAGACCCAGACAGCAATGTTTTATAGTAACTTTACATACAATGTGCCTTAATTACTGGCAAGCTTGTCAAGAGCTTATTCCCACATGTGTCAACACTTTCTTAATACACTGTAATTTATCATGTTCACATGGCAGAAACAAGGTATTCTATGTCTGTATGCTCATCCTTCTCCAAATGCTGGTCTTGAACTGTGTGTCCCCATCCAGTCTTTTTGTCTGGTGAACAAAGAACAAACTACAGCATTGAAAGAGTGAAGTCCCTGGAGTCTATCAAAGTCATCTATCACAGAGCACTTTAGCCTGTGCTCCGCAGTGCTCTCCATCCAAGAAGCACTGCTTCATTGTCAAAGGAACTTTGCTTAATAATGGCAGTAAATCCTGAAAAGCACTCTAATTTTAGACAGAAAGCTTGGCTAAGAGGGAATCCTATCATTTACTCCTTGTGACAGTTTTATTCACTGAATTCATTTTTGTGCTAGTTATGTGATTGAATTAGAATAGGAATTTATTTATTTTTAATAAAAATGCCTTTTGGTTAGGAAAGGAGGGTGGGAAGGGAAAAAGGAAGTTTAATTTTGATTGAAAATAGAAGAGTTGGAAATGCCATATTATGCTTTCTGGATCATCTCTTAACCCTTTGGCTCTTACGAATGGAGTTAGAAATGGGCTCAGAGCCTGATTTTAGATGGTTTGGGAAAGAAGTGGTGAATCTGAGCCCTGTCTCAGAGGAAAATTGGCATTGGATGTCAGAGCAGCTCTGCTTTTTAATAGTTACTCAGACTGCACATTCCACTTTTGTGTTTCAGTTTTGTAGCTGAGTAGAGAGGAGATAAATTCACGTACCCAAAGTGTCAGATTGCATGAGATAGCCTTCAAATGATCTCTTGGGCAATGGAAGTATTTTAGAAAGTTCAAAAGGAAGGGGAGCCCAAGGATCTGAGGGTGGGAAATAGAAAAACTTTCTTCCTGGTACTGCTGAGGCTTCAAGGAGAGTTCTTTCCTCATCAGTGAAAACTTATTATTTGCTGATCTATTATTTCTCTCAACTGTTGAAACAGACAAGGGAGGTTAATTGTGGCCCCTTAGTCCACAAGGGAGAAAGACCACTTACTTTGGATCAGTCTGTTACATTAGTTCAGAAGGCATTTTTCAGTAATTGGCATGAATGGTATGTGGTAGACCTACATCAATAACTTTATTAATATTTGTAAAAATTTTGACAGGCATAAGAATGCACATTACAAATGTATGAATACAAGAAAATTTCTTCCCCTCATGGCAACATTTATCTTTCTTACACATTCATTACATGATTATGACATTAAGGTATACAAGGAAGGGAGCATTTTTCTGTCCATGCAGTTTAGTTTAGTGGCATGTACATGATTCAGTGTCAGCAGGAAGGGTTCTACCACCAGGGACTGTAGATGCAAGGGAGATAGGGGTGGCTAGAGTAGCTGTAGGGAGAAATTGCCATTGGAATTTGGCCCTTCCTGATATGACAGCTTATCAGAGCAGAAGATAAGGAGAATTTCAGAAAGAGAAATTTCTGAGGACTTAATACAGGTATTTCTAAGGGACAGTTTTTCTTCTTCAGTGAAACAATATTAAAATATAAATCTAGTGGCTTGACAGGATGATAAAGGTGAATATAGAATTTTTTCTTTCATACTTATTCTTTTTCTTTTGTTCTTTGTGTATCCTGAACCAATATCCTCTCAGGCTTTCAGGTTATAAACTCAAAATGATCTTTGCATCTTCCTTTTCACTCTGTCACCCAAGTCTGAATATATACCAAAAATCCTATTGAGTTTTTGTTTTGCAATAGCTGTCCCAGCTTTCTTCCCCCTGACTTCTTCCTCATCCCTAATGATTTATCTACTGGATTCTTGGCCTCTACTCTCTGTTGGGTTTATTTGATGCTTAGCTGTTGATTAATATTTATTAAGCATAATGTTTACATGCACTTTCTCAAAACCCTTCAGTAGTCCTCACTGTTTAAATGAAAAAGTCTAATTCCTTTTCTTACTTCCCTGCTTGGGATTCTAGGATTTTTCACTCTACAGTTCAGTTAAGTGAAAATCTCCTCATGTTTGTCTCCTTCCTTGACTGCTGCAGACTCATTCCCATGTCAGCACTTGAAACATAACTGTTGAATGAGTACATTAGTCTTTTGAATGTGAAATTTAATTATTGGAATTTTTATGAGTTTGCTAATAAAATAATATTCACAGACATTAGAGATTAGCAATCTGTTCATAGAAGTATTTCTGCTTATATGCAAGACTAACATAACACAATTTGTTTCACTTCCAATGAATCAATGGTCCTGTTGACCACTGGCAAAATTAATAGTCCTTTAAATCACTTCCTTCCTAGTAAAACTAGATTCTAATAAGAGTCTAGTTACCCTTCAGTTTAGCCAACAGAGAAATAAGAAAAATAAAAATATCAATATGTTAATATAGTATTGTGTTAATTTTTATACTGCATTAATAAGATAAATATCCATTTCCTATGGTTGAATACAATGAAGACTCATTTCTTGCTATGTAAAATCCAGTGCACATCAAACAAGCTTAAATAACAATTCTCCAGGCTGAGGCCCTGGTTCAGTTTCTGTCTATCATCATCACTACCTCTATAAATGGATACTTAGGAAAATATTTTAACGACATTTTATTTACATGGAACTTATTTTAACACTTGACTTTTACCATTTTCTACTCATTAAAACTAGTCATAAAAGTATAGGACAAAAGTAATGATGAGAAATAGAGATTCTGCCTACCTTTGAGGCACCTGGGAAGTAGAGAAGCATGTGGAACATTTGTTGAACATATCATCTCTGTCTCAGAAAGTAAGTTAGTGAAGTATGATAGTGGATCTCCAAGTATTAATACAGAAGATAATGATCTGCCTCTCTATCTGGGACTTTTTGCAGTTTGTCTAACCCTTCTGTGCTCCATTTTTATATGTATAAGAAATTATAATAATAATCTGTATATGTATATGAGATTATAATAATGATTATAATATAATTAAACTGAAGGGTAACTTTAAGCCTACACACAACAGAAGATGTTAAAGCAATTAATTTATGAGGAAAACTATATCTGTTATCTAGGTGAGCCAAACAGACCATGTTGTCTGTCAGGGCTATACAGAGGAGTGGGTATAGTGTATTCTCTTGAACAAGGTTATTGGACTCCTTGTCTTCCCATCTGATTTTTTTTTTTTAGACAGGGTCTCACTATATAGTTCAGGCTGGCTTTCCCTCACTATGCAGTTCAGGCTGGCCGTGAACTCATGGTGATCCTCCTGCAGCCACCTCCTGAGTGCTAGCATTGCATGCATGAGCCACCACCCCTGTTGGGACTCCTTGTCTTGATTCTGCTTCTTGAGTTTTCTTGTTCTCGTGTTTATAAGCTGGAGGACACTGCCTATGTCTTGATTTTGCTTCTTTACTAGATCCTCACTGTCTTGATTCTGCTTCTTCACTTGATCCTCACTGTCTACAAAATGGGTGTAATAATTTTACTGACGCACCTATAGAATTGTTCTGAGGACTAATAAGATTGATGTACTTAAATATTTTGAAATGCTAGTTCTCATTTAAGTGTTCATTATTGTTAGCTGTTATTATTTATCTGAGGACAATGAACACATAAAGGTAAAAGAGTAGGACGAAGAGTAAGGAAGAAAAATGAGGAAAAATGTCAACAGTGCTCTGTAGATACTGACAGCAAGCTATATTTAAGAGTGGAACAGAATGGCTGGGGACAAGATGGAATCCTTGTTGTTTGAGTCCAGAAAGCATAGGCAAAACACCAAGCAATGTGCCATAGGCAGTGTCCTCCAGCTTATAAACATGAGAACAAGAAAACTCAAGGGAATTTTCACTTGGATTTTCTTTGATGCTCATGTTAGGAAGGTGGAGAGACCTCTTTTCAAGGAGGGAACTGTACTACTCTAATGTGAAATGATTAGGCAGAAGTGCACTTCTGAGGTTAGTGTTAAAAAGCACTATCAGTTACAAAGATAGGGGTTCTGTGAGTTGCAAAGTCAGTTGTGGCATGCAGGTGAACACCTAATCAATTACACCTGGGTAGTTTGGGCCAAAATGCTGCAGCAAAATGAGAGGAAGGAAGTTTTCAATTTAAATCATCTAGAAAATTATGTCAAATGCTTAACATCATTTTGCATTTTACAAATATTTGTAACTACTAGATATTTTGGAAAGCAAGTTGTGGATTAGAGATTTTTTTCATGCCTCAATACAGATTTGCACTTTTTAAAATGGATTTTATTGCAGGCTGGAGATTTAGCTCAGTGGTTCCAGCACCTGCTTAGCAAGTCCTGAGTTTGATCCCCAGTAACCACATACAAAAATACCGGGTATGGTGACTCACACCCATGAGCAATCAGTACTACATACCATAATGCCAGATATGGTGGCTCATGCCTTTCATCCCAGCACTCAGAGGCAGAGGCAGGAGGATTGCTGAGTTCAAGGTTTGCCTAGACTACATAGTGAGCTCAGGGCCAGCCTGAACTACAAAGCAAGACCTTGTCCAAAAAAAAAAGGGTGGGGGAGTAATGACAGGAAATAATAAATATGATGTGAAAAGAAAAAGAAAGCACATGTATATAGTGGGTAGGGGGTTGTGGGGTGGTTTGGGATATGGGCAAAAATGAGAATTAACTCGTCATATACTGGTACACATTCACCAATGTTGAGTGTGATTGTGAGCTGTATGTAAAATAAAGAATGTACCAATAAAGAATTTGATTTTAAAAAAGGATTTTATTGGTACGTTACACACACATACACACAACACACACACACATTATGATCATAATTGACATAGAGAATTTGTACTAATACATGACATGACAATAATCACTTTTCCCATTCCCCTGCCCACCCTACAACTCTGTGCCCCCTATATACATGCTTGGTTTCCTTTTTTTTTTTTTTTTTTACCATCAAATGTTTTCTTTCCCTTCTTTACTTACCCCTATACCATTTTTCTCTTTGAATATTTTCTATTTCACAGTATCTGTCCTACATTTTATAATTTATTTATGTCTTCAGTTCTCCTACCAGAGAAAAGATGCAGCATTTACACATTTGGGACCTATTTATTTCACTTATGAATATGTCTTCAAGGTACATCCATTTAAGTATAAAGGACTCAAATTTTTCATTGTTTATGGCTGAAGAATATTCTATTTTATTAAAAAAATACACATCATTTTTATCCAATCACCAGTTGATGGGCATTTGGGTTATTTCCAAGATTTAGCTATCACAAAATGAGCTGCTATGAACAAGGGTGAGTATACATATGTTGCTGTAATATGAATCTTTTTTTAAATTGAATTCTTTATTGGTACATTTTATATACAGTTCACAATCACACTCAACATTGGGAATTTGTACCAGTATATGATACAATTCTCATTTTTACCCATATCCCTACCCACCCACAACTCCTCACCCTTTATATATATGCTATTTCTTTTTCTTTCAAAATCATATTTGTTCTTTCCCCTTAGTACATTCCCCCATCACATTCCCTTTGAATATTTCCTGTTTTACAAAATCTATCATACATTCTAGAACTCATTTACATCTACAGGTTCTCAAAACAAAGAAAAGTTATGGCATTTACATATGTGTGATCTATTTATTTCACTTATTAATGTGTCCTCATGGTGTATCCATTTCACATAAATGAATGAAACTTGTCATTCTTTATGGTAGAGTAATACTCCATTTTATTTTATTTTTTTAAATTGAATTCTTTATTGGTACAATTTATATACATCTCACAATCACTTATAAAATTGGGGAATTTGTACCAGTATATGACACAAGTTAGTTCTCATTTTTACCCATATCCCTACCCACCCGCACCTCCCCACCCCTTTATACATACTCTTTTATTTTATTTCTGAATCATATTTATTCCTTCCCCTCATTACATTCCCACACCAAATTTCCTATAGAAATTTCCCACTATATAAAAGCTGTCATACTTTCTAGAGCTCATTTGCATCTATAGGTGTTCATGTCAGAGAGAAGATCCGGAATTTGCCTATCTGTGATCTATTTATTTCACTTATTAGTATAGCCTCCAGGTGTCTCCATTTGCACCTAAATGCATCCATCTTGTCATTCTTTATGGCAGAGTAATACTCCATTTTATAAAAAAAACACATCTTCTTTATCCACTTTCCAGGTGATGGGCATCTGGGTTGTTTCCAAGATTGGACTACCACAAACTGAGCTGCTATGAACATGGGTGTACATATGACTTTACAATATGATTCTTTTAATTCCTTTGGGTATATTCCTAGCAGGGGAATAGCAGGGTCAAATGGGACCTCTAATCCTAGTTCTCTGAGAAATCTCCACACTGAGCTCCACAATGCTTGTACAAGTCTACAATCCCACCAACAGTGGAGAAGAGTTCCTTTCTCCCCACAGCCTCACCAGCATTTATTGCTGGTTGATTTTGTGATTGCAGCCATTCTTTGTGGAGTGAGATGAAATCTCAGTGTTGTTTTCATCTGCATCTCTTGAAGGACCAGTGATGTTGAACGTTTCTTCATATGCTTCTTAGCTGCTTTGACTTCTGCCTCTGAGAAGTATCTGTTCATTTCAGATGCCCATTTTTGAATTGGGTCTTTAAACTTGGGATGGCTGATTTGTTTAAGTTCCTTGTATACTGTAGATAATAGCCCTTTGTCTGACAGCTAGTAAAGACTTTTTCCCATGTGGTTGGTTGTCTTTTAGTGGTGCCAGTGATTTCTTTTGTTGTGCAGAAGCTTTTTAGTAGGATGAGATCCCATTTGTTGATTCTTCCTGCTAGTTCTTGTGCTATAAAGGTTTTATTCATAAAGTCTCTGCCTAAAGCCAATGTCTCCAAGAGTTTTACCTAACTTGTTTTGCAGCAGGTTTATTGTTTCTGTTTTAATGTTTAAGTCACAAATCCATTGTTTATTTGAGTTTGCTATGTTTTTCTGGTGTGGGCATTCACTGCTACGAATTTCCCTTGTAGAATTGCTTTCATTGTGTCTCATAAATTCCTGCATGTTTTACTGAGATTATTGTTTAATTGTAGAAAGTTTTTAATTTCTTCTGTGACCCATTGGTTGTTCAACAGAGTTTTGTTCAATTTCCATATGTTTGTGAGGATCTTGGAATTTCTTTTGCTATTGAGCTCCAATGTGAAGGCACCATGGTTTATAGGGGATAGTTTCAATGCCTATGCTTTTACTTATACATGCTTTATGAATTAGCTTATGTTCTGTTTTGGAGACTGACTCATGAGCAGCTGAGAAGACTGTATATTATGACTTTGTGAAATACTCTGTGGCCATTTGTTCAAAAGTTTGGTTCAGTTCAAATATTTCCATATTGATTTTTTTGTCCAGTTCATCTTTCTAGCTGTGACAGTGGGGTATTGAAATCCCCTACTACTGCTTATCAGTGCTTATCTGGATTTTCCTATCCATTATTTGTTTTGTATAGTTGGGTGCATTAGAATTTGGTCCATAAATATTTATGAATGTCATCTCTTTCTCTTAGATTTTTCTCTGTATGACAATGTAGTGTCCTTCTTTGACTCTCTTAATCAGTTTTGGTTTGAAGTCTATTTTGTCTGAAAATAAGATAGTCACTCCTGCTGTTTTGCAGTTTCCTGTCACATGGAGAATCATTTTACATCCTTTTGCTTTCAGTCTATGATTTTCTCTCTGAATTAGTTGTGTTTCTTATATGCAGCATATTGTAGGATCTTGTTTCTTAAACCATTCTGCCAATCTGTGTGTTATAATTTGGACATTGAGGACATTGACATTAATGGTTATGACTGATAGGGACTGATTAAGACCTGTCATAAGCTTTTCCTTTTCTTGGCTCTTTTATTTTTTGCCTTTTCCCCTTTCCATTCAGTTTCTTGCCCTTGTCCAGTGGATTCACTCTACTGGGTCTCATGGGTTTGTGACTTTCATTGTTTTTTTCCAAGATATACTTTAGAATTTTGGGGGGTGCAGGTTTTATATTTGTGAAGTTTTTCAGGTGTTCTTTGTCATGGAAGTATCTTATTTCTTCTGTTGATTTTGAAAGATAGTTTTACAGGATAAATCAGTCTACATTGGAGGTTGTTGTTCTCCAAGGCTTGAAAACACTTTACTCTGGCCTCTCCTTGCCTTGAGCATTTGTGTTTAAAAGTCTGCTGTGATCCTGATGGGTTTCCCTTTGTATGTAGTTTTTTTTTCTTTTCTCTACCTACTTTCAGTATTTTGTCTTTTGTTGGAATATTGGAACCTTGATAGTTATATACCTATGTGTAGATTTTTTTTATATCACAGCCATCTGGAGTCCTATATGCCTTACTTATCTGTACGACCAATTCTTTTCCTTTTCCTGTGAAGTTTTTTGCCATGATGTCTGTGAACATTTTTAAAATATCTTTTGCTGTGTCTCCTGCTTCTCAGTGACTCCAGTCAGCCTTACGTTAGTCTTCTTTGTATCATGTAGGCGCTATTGGACTGATTTCTCATGTTTTTTTTTTACCAGTTTCCATAAAGTATTAATTTGCTATTCATTTGCTGCAATCCTATCCTCTAGATCTGAATTCAGTCCTCATTTTTATTCACCCTACTTCACAAATTTTAATTGGAGTTTTTAATCACTTGGAACTCAGAAGTGGTTTAACAGGTTCCATTGTTTTTGTTATCTGGCATTCTATCATGCTCCTGAATTCTTCTCTAATGTTATTAATCATATCTTTCACTATGTACTGTATCTGTTTTTATTTCAATGATTATTTCTGATTTCCACTTTACTAGATCTGCTTTTACTACCATCATAGTTCTTGTGATTGAGCTTCAGTGTGCTCTATTTCCCTTTTCCCTGGATTCCCCTGTGCTGATGATCTTTGTATCTGGACTTTTCAATTTTTCTCATTTCTATTCCATTGCTGTTGCTGATGTTATTTATTTTATTACTTGCCTGCTCTCTGGGCAATATTTGTTGGAACTTTCTTCCTAAGATTTGGAACCCTTAGAAGATGGCTACTTTCTGGGTTGTACTACTTTCTTGGATCTGTAAAGGCCCTTAAGCAATCTTAGTGCTTCTACACTATAGTAGGTATTTGAAGAGAACAATCCTATTATCTTTATTGTCATAATACAGTCAGTATCATTAATAGTATCAAATACAGTACAAGAAATTATAAGATTTGGCAGCTACTATCTGATACCTTTAACCTCATGAGTTACATCTTTGTTCTTATGCCAAAATTTAGAACTAATTGGCCGGGAATGGTGGCTCATGCCTGTAATCCCAGCACTTGGGAGGCAGAGACAGGAGGACTGCTGAGTTCGAAGCTTGCCTGGGCTACATAGTGAGCTCAGTGCCAGCCTGAACTACAAAGCGAGACCCTGTCTCAAAAAAAAAAAAAAAAAATAGAACTAATCAGAAATGTGTTTCCAATATACAGGTCATTCAATACAGCAGCACTACCATTTGGGAATTAAAGCTCACTGTGGAGTTGGGGAGGTAGAGAGTTAGAAGGAGAGGGAGAGAATAGAAATAGGGTTAGAGGATTTAATAGCAACCAAATAGACCTTGGGAAAATTATAGCTGCTAGACAAAAGCAGAGACAAAAGCAACAAACATAAGACAGAACCAATTAATAACCATAGGACTACTAGAAAGAAGAGAAATTAGGAAAACTAAAACCCTTTAACTTCTAGGTACTGATTCTGACTGGAAGACAGGGGAGTAGAAAGAACAAGAGGCGAGGACTGGGGATTTAGCTTAGTGGTTCTGGTATCTGCCTCACAAGTGAGAAGTCTCAAATTCGATTCCTGGTATCGCATACCACAATACTGGATGTGGTAGCTCACACCTGTAATCCTAGCACTCAGAAGGCAGAGGCAGGGGCAGGAGGATGGCTGTGAGTTTGAAGCTAGCCTGGGCTACATAATGAGCTGAGACCCAGCCTGAACTATAAAAGTGAGACCCTGTCTCAAAAAAAAAAAAAAAAAAGAACAAGAGGAAGAGGAGAATAGTGGTACCTAGCAGCAGCAGGCAACAGGAAACTATTTACCCTCTTCTGTGAAATGAGAGCAGTTGAGAGGAGAAAAATCCTCAAATTGAACAGATTTAGCAACAGCAGAGTATTGAAATGAAAAAAGAAAGCTCAGATAAATGAAAAAAAAGAATAATAAGAGCAACAACAAAACAAAACAAAGCTAAAAACATGACCAAAAGAGCTCTTTGTGGTATGGATCTATTTTCTCCTGTAGATGGTATGGGCAGTAGCACACAGATCAAAGTTGATTAGTCACAGGGAGACAGCCATCATCCTTTATCTAGGTTCTGAGTATAATACCTGAGTTGAGCTCAAAGAGGCTTGAACTGTAGGCTTGAACTCTGCAAGAGTCCAGGATCTTGCAGGTAGAATTGATTCACCCAGCTTACTGATGGCTATGGTCAACAGGATTCCCTCACTTTTCTAGAGAGTGTTTTTTTTCAATGTGATGGACTGGGCAAAGGAATGCACTGAAAGCCTCTGTCTATATTCCAGTGCTGCTGCTACACTTATTCACTGTCCACAAACAAGCAGGTGGAGTCTCTTCCCCATGCAATAATCATTTCTGTCTGACTCACAAGGAAATGCAGAAGCAGCCTCCTGGCTTCTCCCTGGTCACAAGAAAGCGCAACTCCTTCACCTCAGTCTCTGTGTCACTTCACCTCACAGGCCCACAAAGAATGGAGAGTCCACATCTTCTGCTCTGGTCCTGGTCATGGGAAATCTGCCAGCAGAGTGCTCTTTAATAGCATCTACTTCCTTCCTTATCGAGACTTCCTGCACCACAGTCTCTGCGCCACTTCCCCTGACAGGCCCATTTCCTTTTTTCAACCATGAAATTTTTTTCTTTCCCTTCTTGACTTACCCCCACCACCTTTTCCCTTTTCCTTTGAATTTTTTCTTATTTCACAATATCTGTCATACGTTCTCATTTACACCTTCAGTTCACCAATACTTTCAATGTGATAGACCTAACACAGATGCCAGATACATGCTCAGGTAGGTGGCTTATAATTCTCTTTGTTTTATTTTTAGTCAGAGCCAGAAACTTAGATCCATTGATGGAAGTAATGGAGAAGAAGTGTACCGTGCTCCACAAGGTCATAATATTATATGGAGGTTGGGTATAGTGTGTGTTTTAAAAAAATTAAAAACAG
>PVIC010013986.1:0-14736 GCA_004025085.1 Thryonomys swinderianus
TATGTGGTTTCCGGGGATCGAACTCAGGTCCTTGAGCTTGCGAGGCAGGCGCCGGAACCACTGAGCTAACCCTCCGGCCCAATCAGACATTATTTTTAACATAAAAACTGGACACTACTCAAATATTAACTATTAAGTTAAAATGATAGTTAAATGCAAATCCCACCGATACAGTCTCTGAGGCTGCAACATGATCTTAAAGCCCAACTAGGAGCTTTATTACTCAGCTGAGGGCTATCCTGACATAGGAGGAAGGCGCAGAGGTAAACTGGAACACTATATTTAAAGGCGAAATCTGCTACCCCCCCCACCAAGAGGTTTCTATGCAGAAGTGATTAGATTATTCTATTGTTAAAGTGCAGAAGCGAGTCATTACAGAAGCCAGTAGCAACGATTAGATCACTATAGATGGTTACTGTAGAATAGTACGTTCTAAAAACGTACAATCAGCTGCATGCATCAGTTGGGTGGACAGTTCCCAAGGAGACAAGTTCTGGGTTCACAGGGAGGTTATAGGACACAAGTGGAGGTTTTTTTTTTTTTTTTTTTTTTTTTAACAAAATGGCTATTTTTATGTCATGTTAGGTCTCTCACAGATGGGTATAAGAGTCAGTGAAATTTAAGTTTTTTGTTTTATTTTTTCTTAATATTGGAGATTAAATACAGGTCTCTCAACTGTATTACATCCCTGACTCTTTATTTTGTTTTTAGAATTATGAGACAAGAAGGTTCATACTACATTGCTAAATTTCCCAGGTTGGGCTCAAACTTGAAATCTCTCTGCCTCAGTCTTTCAGAGTTTTTATTGTAAATAGAAGGGGCAGGATTAGAAACCCTTGGGTTCTTATGAAATGGGGAGTTGTGAGAATCTTTAAGAACATGAACAGAAAATTTTCCTGCTACAAATAAGGGGGGGGCAGGTTAAATAATGTGTGTAGTCTGATCCCAGTTTGTAAAAACACAAAAAGTCTGTGTGTAAGGAAGGTGTAAATTTACAAATTCTCTAGTCAAATGTGTAAGAAACAGAATGTCTTCATTTCCCTAACTGATCTGTCTTCCACAAGCCTTACAGAGATACAAATCTCTAAATGGGAGTATAAGAAAGAGAGTACTGAGAAGGCTCTTGAATCTCCTTATTCTAGGCCTTTTCAAGATGGCGGCTCAGGAAATGTGGTAGAAAGGAATCACAGGGCACGGTGACAGAGGGAGAAAAAAATGAAATCTCAGAATGCCCAGAGTTCTCTGGGAAAGTGTGACTCGCTAGCATGCCCCAACAGAGAACGTCAAACATGAGTGTCCCCTCCAGGCTGAGATGTACCACAGCTTATTGTTCACTAACATTTCTGGCTCCTTTCTTCTAGCTGTAAGTGTTTGCCCCGTGTGGTGTTAGGCAGTGTGACACATGTTGACCATAAATATGAGCTGACACGATAACCAACACTTTTGTGGAAGCCTTTGCGTGCCCATGATTCTCCTGCTATGCTGACCAATGGTGACATAGATGATGGCTGTTCTTTTGTCCTTGAATGAGGATAATGGGCAGTAAAGCCTTTAGCCACTCTCAGTGGGAGTGACAGACAGATCTTTGTGGGGCTATTTTCACTGAAGCATCACTAAGACTGGACAGGGACCACCAATGCTCCAATCGACACACAGAAAAAGGATATATTTATGTGGCAAAATATGACATTTCAATAGAAATAAGTAGTATGTAATGATCAGATTGGGATAGTTGGTATAACTATCACCTCAGACATTTATCATTTCTTTGTGTTGGGAGCATTCAAAGTCCCCTCTGCTAGCTGTCTTGAAATGTTCAGTTTTTTCAGTTGTGTCCTTAATGTGTTATCACTGGGTCCTTGATTTTGGTCCTTATCACAGACATCTCCGTGCAAGGTCTCTGGAATTCAGCTTGGTTGCCTTTCTTTCTGGTGTCAGGAACTGTTTTGCTCTCTCAAGCCATGTGGAAACTGAGAGTGGTTTGGGAAAACTAAATTCTCATCCTTGTCTGTTTACCCATAAGGTGCTGCCGAGTTCACACAGGTTTGACCCTTTCCTTGTAGGTCTGTGGTACACCTATGAAGCATCTATTCCTGTATCCTAGAAAGAAAACCCAAACCTCCCAGAGTCAGCGACTTTCCAGGCTTGGCTTGTGTGTTTCCTACCCTTGGCCCAGTGTGGAGTGGAGCACATGGAACATGTGCATGACCTTTGTTCTCTTTCCTTTGTGACCCCTTCTCCCCCCCCCACAATCCTTTAGCTTAGAAATGGGTTTTGTTTCCAGCCTGGATACAACTCTTTGCTCCAAATTTATTAAAAAGAGTCTAGAACATTCTTCCACATATCTTCAAATCAAAAGTGTTGACTTTATAAACTAACGTGGAAGTCACTGCTGAGGAGTGTTGAGATGCAAAAGTTCCCAACTTCCCTGGATGGTTCTCAGTGTCCCAGTAGTTTTTAAAAAAATAACATTCTTAGGCCAACACAACAGCAACACCCCCCCCCCCAAACAACAAATACACAGCAGTTCATTAGATAGCTACCATGAGTGAAAACAACTTAAAAGAGGAAGTTTGTGTAGGGTATACCAGATGTCACTATGTTTCTCTTAAAAATTTAAAACATCCCATGGTATCCTTAAGCTCACTGTGGTGCCCCAGAACCCTGCACATGTTTTGAGGACCACAGTTCTAGTGGGATCTGTCTACCTCCTAAAACATCAACCTCCATGCTGCATAATTCATAGTTTATAGAGAATGGAAATGTATTGAAAGTAATTTTAAAAATATCATCTCTGTTACATATACCTAGAAAAAAGACGGGAATTAGGGATTATTTAAATTTTCTTCCTTTTGGTGTATTATCTAGAGTTTCTGCCAATAGTGTGTACTATTTTTGCAATAAGAACAAAAGCAAAAATAGATATTGAGAATGTGGAAATGAGACTTTTTGCATCTCTCTGTGGGATGACTTAGGGTGAATCAGCCTAAGTGTGTAGAGTGAGGCTTGGGCCCTTGGAATATCTGCCCCTGTACAGATAATCTCCACCCGTGGAATGGAGCCTCTACAGTGTCCCTTGGAGATGTTGAGGTCGAAGGCAGCTGGGAGGAACAGAAATTAGTGTCTTTGGTTATGTCACTGGGACCGAGGCTGAGTATTAGTCTTGCTCTGGAAAGGCCAGCAGTAGGCCTGAGCAGGTCTTGTGGACTTGGGAGCTGTGGGAGAGGCCTTACCTCCTTCATGGTCCAGGGTGAATCTCTTCAGGGAGAGCTGTGTGCCAGAGAGTGGTCATCCAATCGAAATGGGGAAACTATGTGAAGAGATATTTCAGAAGCACACATAGTAAACGTATGGGAAATGAAGTTACGCTTATGTCCTTGACTGATGAGGAAAGATTAAAAATCAAGTCAGCAGTGTTGGCAGGCTTGTGATTAACTGAGTCCTTGTACTTTGTCGATGGGATTGTATAGTGGCCCAAAGTTTCTCCAGTTGTGCTTTAGAAATGGTTGTAAATAAATTTTAAAATGTCTGTCAGCTTTGATCCAGGATATCCACTTCAAAAATATAAGGGAATGATACAATAAAAAACACAGGAAGGGCCAGTGATGTAGCATAGTGGGAGAGATTGCTTAGCATGCATGAGGCCTTGGGTTTGATTTTCAGCACTGGAAAAATAAGAGGTGTTTGTTGAAATATTGTTTAATACACTGAAAAACTGCAGACAACTTGCATGTTTAATAAGGGCCTCATGAAGAAAAAAATATGCTGGGTCTGATAGTGCAGCTATAATCCCAGTTCTGTGGGAGGCTGAGGCTGGAGAATCAAAAGTTCAAGCACAGCCTGGGCAGTTTAGTCTCTTAATGAGGCCCTGTTTCAAAACAAAAAATAAAAAATGGGCGATGGATGTAGATCATGTGGAGACTTTGGATTCCCTGCTCAATACTGCAAAAGAAAAGCGATATACTCATTAAAATAATGCTTATTGCATTGTATTGACTTTAGAGACACTTATGGTATTATGTTCCAGAATAAAGAAGATAGAAAGCTCCATGTCACTTAGAATATTAATGATGTTAAAATTTTGGAGAGAGGGCTGGGAATTTAGCTCAAGTGGTACCACACCAATGTTGGATGCACAAGGACCCAAGTTCAATCCCTGGTACTGGAAAAGAGAGAGAGAGAGAGAGAGAGAGAGAGAGAGAGAGAGAGAGAGAGAGAGAGAGAGAGAGAGAGAGAAAACTCAAGGCAATGTATGAAAATATCAATAGTTTATCTGCATTTTAATTTTGTTTTAAAATGATGTATAAATTTTAATGTTTTCATTCTTTTGGTGTTAATTTACAAAGTGATGAAACAGAATGATTTCATTCATTCACTCAGTCAGAAGGCATTTTAGAGGGACTTCCTGTGTGGGTGGAATTACAGTAGGTGAAAGAGATGCAGTGGGGAGCAAAACAGACACAAGGTCTACTTTCCAGAGCTTCAGATGAGTGGAGCTGGGTGAGATGGAATCTCCCAGCAGTGACCAACACACTGTCTCGACTATGTAGGTAGGTGCTAATGATAAGTGTGGGAGACGTGAAGTTATAGAGGTAGGGTGGATTAAATACATTGGCACATTTGGAGGTTCCCCGAGGCATGACATGAGCTGGGTGAAAAGCATTGTGGGAAAAATGTGAGAGAAAGCGGCTCCAGGCACAGGGAACATCTTCTAGGAGGACCTGCAGCAGGAATAGGCAGAATTCTTCAAAGGCATAGCACAAAGCTGAGGAGGGAGGGGGTACAGAGAGACACAGATGAGAGAAGAGGCCACTACAGTGAGCAAGTGCCTTTGGGTGGGTATCTTTGGACCGTGCACTATGGGAAGTTTTGGGGTACCATGGGACTCGCAGCTCCCCTTGAGCTGGTCCTCCTGAGACTCTTAGGAAAAGGAAGGGCCAAGTGACCTGTGTTTCCTGGCCAGCCTCCCTGCCATGGTCACTCTTCTGCTAGGTTTCTTCAATACCATTTAGCAGTGGCCTTTGACTCCCATTCACTCATCCATTTACTCTCTTATTCAACAATATGGGTTGTGTGCCTGCTCAGGGGATATAGAGGTTAAAATGACTGAAGAGTTATAGTTAATAGCAGAAACAATGATCATAGGATTTAGGAGGCTAGTTTTCTTCTGGGCTGGATTTTGTCTCTTTTCTGTTGGGAGATACTGAAGGGTCTGGTGTTGGCTTTCCTTGTGCAGCACTAGAGGAGCCTCCCAGGGAACTGCTCCGGAAGAAACCATCTGGAGATGGGCTCCATCAGTGTTTCAGTCACATTGGTATTGTTGGGAAAGAAATACCCGAGACCTGAAACTTAAAGAGAAGAGGTGTGCTTTGACTCCTGGCTTCAGAGGGTTCAGTCCATAGTCAGCTGGCTCCAAGGAAGAAAGGGCCTGACAGAAGGTCCAGTGCAGGGAAGGTGCTCACCCCCAAAAGCAGAGAGATCAGGAGAGCCAGAGAGAGAAGGGAAGAATGGAAGACAAAAAGCCATGGTTCTGGGTGACACCTCAGTGACCCATCTCCTCCAACTGGGGCCCACCTCCTAATAGCACATTCAGCTGTGAACTCAGCAATGGATCAATCCACTGAAAAATACACCAAATATAAGTCCTCCATGATCCAATCACCTTCCCAAAGCCCCACCTCTGACCCATGAGACTTTGGGGACATTTCAGATTTGAAGCATTGGTGAGCAGTTGTTACTGTGGAGCCTGGAGAGGGTGGAGCCAGAAGAGGGAGCGAGGCCGGCTCCTGGGAGCTACCATGAGGCTGTGTGTATTGCTGGGGACTGGAAAACTATGTATTGAACAAAGAGTGAGGCCACTTGTAGGGATGGTGGGATTGATCTCCTGGGCTGGACTTGGCAGTGACTTGCAAGAATGCCTGGCAGAAGAGTGGCCTAAAGTGGAATCATTTTCTACCCTCTTCAGGTGGAAGAGGGGCCTGTCATCCCCTGTTCCCAGTGGGCTCCCACTCGGAAGGACATCAGCCCTCTTGTCACATGGGCATTGTCTTTCTCCTGCCACAGTACCTGGCTCTGGCCCCACCCCTGAGGACTCTGCTTCTTCTGTCCACGATGTCCCCCGGGACCTGCATTGTCTGTGCTCCCCCCCACCCCGTGGGTTATTATTAGCCTGCAATAGAATGAAAGGCCCTGAATAGGGGGTGTGAGCTCCTGCCTGACATCATGGCCAAGGCAGGAAGGAAATGATTCATTATGGCTACAAGGTGTGCTCTAATTTCATAGAGTGAAATAAATGACAGTCGTATTTTGGGTGCCACCAGGCACAGATAGCATTGTTCACTGACTGCCTCTCACCAGGGCTGCAAGGAGAATGCAAGCGGCCTTCGTGCTGGGAGATGTGGGGCTGGGGTGCCTGGGAGGTGGCAGGTGCTGTGACCCCGGAGGGTGAGTGAAGTTGCTTCCGTGGTGCTGGTGGCTCTGGACCCCATTTCTGCAGCCTGGGTTCCACATATCCACCCTGCCAGTGGCTTTTTGGAAGTGCCCAGTCTAGTCTCGGCTTGAGGCTGCCCTCCAGGTCGCCTGTGGCACCCTGCACCTGTTCTCCGCCCTCCCAGTGCTGTGTCTGCTGTTCTCCCTCCCTGCATGCTCTGGGCATTCTGCCAGCCATTTGGCCCGGCACTCTGTGGCCATGTGCAAACAGCTTTAAATGAGACTTTGTGCCATGAAAGTGGCCCAAGTTCAAGTCAGCTCACCTTCCCTCAGTGAAGAATTTCCTAAAGGACTGAGCTCCATGGCAGTACAGAAATCTGAGTTTGATTGCTCTGGGGTAGGGCTGGCTTCCTGATTTGTGGGGCCCAGGGCTGAGTGAAAAAGCAGGGCCTCTTGTTAAAAGAGGTATTGGAGGGCTGGGAATTTGACTTAGTGGTGCCACATCTGCCTGATAGGTGCAAGGTCCTGAGTTTGATCCCCAGTACCAAGAAAAAAAATGAAAAATAAAAAATGCATTAGGAGCCTGGTGTAGTGGTGTAGGTCTGTAATCCCAGTAGTATAGGAGTCTGAGGTAGGAGGATCACAAGTTCGAGTGTAGCCTGGCCAGTGTAGCAGTGTAGTGAGACCCTGTTCCAAAATAAACAAAAAAGGCTGGGGATGCAGCTCAGTGTAAAGGGCTCCCGAGTTCTATCCTCAGTGCCAAAAAGAAGAACAAAAAGGATTTTCAAGTCATGGCAGCAAAGCATTAAACTCCAGGGCAGGGCTTTCCGAATGTGGGACCCGAGCATGTTAAAGGTCATGGGTGACCTAAAGCTGGCGGGAGAGGAGGCGCCCTCTGGTGACTGTGCTGGGTTCTCTGCCGGCAGCAGTGACGATGCGGGGAGAGTCTGGTGCATGTCTGAGGCAGGCTGTGCAGCGACCTCCTGGTCTCCTACAGTCCTAGGTTGTCACTGAGCTCGGGGACCTTGCTTCTTCCTCTGTCCCAAGTCGGCAGGCCTGGCTGGGTGGCCTGGGGGGCCAGACCCCTACCTGAGAGACCACCCTACCCTCTGCACTAAATTGAAGCCATTTCATTCATTACAAGCCATTTGCAGTCTCCTGCCTGTGACCAAAGTGCTCCACGGCTCCTCGTCCAAATGCCTCTTAGTGAGAATTCAGGCCATCTGACGGGGCCTCTGGCCCAGAAGCTGCACAGAATCTTATTTTCCCAATGTGCTTCATTTGGAACCCAAGATAAAAATAATAGAAGAGGATAATATTCAAGGGCAATTTCATCTCTGGGCGTCTAACCAAGAGAGGAAGCCTTGGGATCGCTGGAGCAAGGAATTCTTGTTCCTGCAATATTTGCACACAAAATGGTTTCACATTGAGAAATACACATTAAGAGTCATGTCAGTCATCGACACTGCGAATTAGGTGCTGACTTGACAGGGAAACAGAACTTTGGTGTGGAGTTTAATTTGTGCAAACACTTTTCTCACCAGGGTGACAGATAGCAGGAGCCCTGCACCCTCTCCCACCCACTTGTGCTGCATGTGGATAAGCCACGGGTACTGTGGGGGAGCACCTGGGCTGTGCCAGCCTGTGTCTGCCCAGAGTCCTTCGGCCAGGCCAGCTTTCGTTGGAGCAGGGGGAGCAGGCAGGTTGATGAGGGCTGTCTTTGGCCCTGTGTGGTGTTTTCAGAAGACCAAAACTGAGGTTATCATTTCAAAATCAGACTACCCGTGAACAACCAGATTTCCGGTGTCTTTTAGGACAATCTGGACATTTCTACTGACCAGGACTGAACAGCGCGTTCCATAGTTGGCTACATCCCTGGTGCTCTGTCCTCAGCCCTGGTTTGAGTAGTTGCCACTGTAGACCTTTTATTTGCACTTCCAACTATCATGTTTCTTTCTTTTGGGGGTGGTGGTGGTGGTATGGGAGATGGAGCCTAGAGCCTTCATACTGACCAACACCCCAGCCCATTTTTAATAATTTCCTCTTTTGTCACAGCATCCTATTAGATCGTTACATTGTCCAATTTGAACTCAGATTTGTCATCCTCCTGCCTCAGCCTCCCAGAGCGTTAGGATCACAGGCACATGCAGCTGTGTCCAGATCCACTTCAGTCCTTGAACTCTGTGAATGTTCTTGATTTATCCAGATGATTCATTTTGGGTCAGTGATGTCTCGCTTATTTGCAGAAGTGTGGTGGAGCAGAGGTGGGGGCCGGAGCCCTGGGTGCAGGAGAAAAGAGCACACAGGGTTGAGCTGAGTATTTTGCTGACTGTTTCCTGACTCTACTTGCTGAGACATGAATTGGCAATGCAAACCTTACGTTTGGAGATGACCTTCCCTGCACTCCTGTCTCTCCTTTGGGAAGCCCGTGTCCCAGGACTGCTCAGGGAGAGCAGGAGCAGCTTGTAACAGGGCGCCTTGAAGCCTTTTGAAAGGGACAGAGCCCCAGCCTCTGCATGGTGACCACTTCCCTGGGGTCTGATTTGTGCTCTGCCTGGACGAGAACTTGCCTCTATGGTTGGAGAAAGGCTGGGAGGGCAGGGATGTCCCTGGCTGGGGGTGTCTTCTGAGGGACCTTCTTTGAGGAAGGTGAGCTGAGTTGAGCACGGGGGCTTCCCCAAAACGGACCTGAGCCTTGTACCTCTCTGTTCTTCCTGTCTAGAACATCACAGTTAAAAGGCAACTTTCAGGCTACGAGAGCCTCCTGGCAGTGCTGTGCTGCCCCTTGTCCTTGGGACCTAGCAGAAGAGCACACTGGTTAGAATTTCCTTGACTCTCATGCCATTCTCTAGGAGAGCGTTCTGCCAGGCAGGGCCCAAGTTGTTTTATTTATTAGTGGAGAAATGGTGAATGCAAGAACTAAGAACTAGCTACACAGTGTCAGGCTAAGGGAGCAAATTGCTTTTCAAATGCTGCCTTGCTGATTGTCCACTAGGAGTTTGGGATGCAGGCAGATGAAATAGCAGCATCTATAGAAAGGAGAATGTGGTACCCTTCATCATGGGGGGGGCATTGCTGTATGCACAGCTGGCAGATGCCACTCTTTCCTGAAAGATCTCGGACCTGTGTGGTGTATTGTAGCCCTGATGTATGAGATGCAAGAGTCCTTCTTTGTTTGTTTGTTTTTCAGTACTGGGGATTGAACCTAGGACCTCTTTATATTTTATTTCCAGACAGCACCTTCCTAAGGCTGGCCTTGAACTTGAGATCCTCCTGCTTCAACTTCCCAGAGGATTACAGGAGAGTGTTCCCACAGCCAACTTCAAGGATCATTTTTACAAAGATTTCCATGCTAGGTAATATACCACAGAAGGACCCATCATATCTGTTACACAAAAAAGAGCTTCACTGGCCTACTTACTGTGGCTTCATGCCTGTACCACAGAAACTCTCGGGTTTCTTGGCTGGAAAGGGAAGTTAAACATTAAGCTCACCAAGGAGAAAGCCTGCTTTATAACATCACTTCCCTCAGGAAACCTTTCCCTGTTTTTGGATAGGATGGCATCTGGAATACTGGGGTGGACATTCAAAGCCATTTCTACAAGGAGGTCAGGAGGTGGCAAGCAGCCTGCGAGGAGGGACATACATTGTCCTTCAAATGTCAGCCAACAGGCTTTTCCTGGCAGATTCTAGTGTAAAGCCTTTTGTCCACGGCCAGAACTCCATAGCAAACAAAGGGTTGTGGACAGCCGATGGTCTCTTCATTCTTTACAGCAGGCCTTGCAGCTGTGGTGCTGTCCTTTGAGCGCCTGAAGGTTGAGCAACGATAAATGCAGTTTGGTGCCTGAAGGTTGAGCAACGATAAATGCAGTTCAGTGCACTTATGCACAAGTGGCACTTGGCTGCAGTCTCAGTACTCTGGAAGGCTGAAGCAGGAGGATCCCAAGTTCCAGTGCAGCCTGGGCAACTTTGTACCTTAGCAAGATATTGTCTAAAAAAGAGCTGAGGTGGGCCAGAGATTTAGCTCAGTGGTGCTGGCGCCTGCCTCGCAAGTGCAAGGACCTGAGTTCAATCCCCGGTAACAGTATACAACAATGCTGGGCGTTGTGACTCACGCCCGCCAGCAATCAATGCCACATACCACAGTGCCGGGCGTGGCGGCTCATCTTGTAATCCCAGCACTCGGGAGGCAGAGACAGGAGGATTGCTGAGTTCGAGGCTTGCCTGGGCTACATAGTGAGCTCAGGGCCAGCCTGAACTACAAAGTGAGACCCTGTCTCAAAAAAAAAAAAAAAAAAAAAAAAAAAAAAGAGTTGAGAATTTAGCGCAGGGCAAAGGGCTTGGGCTCAATTTCTGGTACTAGTACTAGTGTGTATGGGTGTGCATGTGGGATGGGTAGGAGGGGAAAGTAAAGCTCTTTGCTCTGAATACCAGTGAGGAAATCTGGGGTTCTGCCCAAGGCTTATGGGTATTAGCTGACCACTTTTAGAGTCTAGAGAGAGACCTGAGGCCAATTTGCAGCCGAAATGGTTTATTCCTGCACTTTGGTCCCTTGGATATGAACATGTGTGGCTTCCCATCTCACTAGACAAGAGTGGCACTCGAACCATGTGCCTGGTCGGATAACGGGGTGACTCGAAGTAGCAAGAGCTGTGATTTTAATGCTGCTCAACCTGAATCTGCTGGGGGTATCAGAGACCAATTATCCCTTTACTTGAAGTGCTTTCCTATGTTTAGAGCAGATGCTTGTGAGCACTTCTGATGCTTTGTGACCATAAGGGATGGGCATGAGGTGGCAGTAGAGCCAGGAAGGTAAGAAGCCCCCTCTGCAGGGAGATAAGTACTGGCCAGGGCTGCTGGGTTCTGGGGGGTCTACGCTTCTTAGATTTTCTCCCCTCAGCCCCCGGCCCTCCGTGGCACTCTCTGGAAGACAGGAGGTCGGGACAAGCTTCAGTTTGGCACTGTATTAGCCCAGAGTGCCATAACAAAACACAGAGCCTGGATGGTTTGAATAATAGAAATCTATTTTCTCAGTTTTCAGGCTGGGAATGCCAAGGTCAGGGTGTCAACTGGTCAAGGACCAGTGAAGACACCTTCCTGGCTCATATGTGGCTGTTTCTACTCTGTTGAATTAAAGCTGCACCCTTCAGACTTCATTTAACTTCATTTACCTCCGAAGGACTTTATCTCCTGAGATAGTCACTTTGGGAGACAGGAGTTGAATATATAAATGACGGGTAGGGGACAAAATCAGCCCCAGAGCCAGTCCTGTTAGAGCATGTGGGGTGTTGAGGAGTCATTCTGAACTTCCTTCCTTTGCTCCATTTCCTGGATTGTGTTAGCACGTCCTCCAGAACAGATTCTGAATGCGCTAATGGCTGGGCCTCCGTGGTCCCTTAGTCTGAGCCGACCTTGTTTCTCACCAGTAACTTTCATGTGTGTCTCCCTGTCACCACTACAGAGGCTTTCAGACAGCATCTAGAGTGAGTTTTTGAAAAAAAATCTGGTCCTGGTTCTCCTTCTGCCTTGCTTAATACCCTGCAGTGGCTCCACCTTGCACGGGGACTGGCCTGACCTCTGACCTTGTTTTATTTTTCCCTGATTCCCTGATCCTGGTATTGTTTTGATTCTTCATTTCGGGCAATGATGTCCCATTCCTTCTCCTTGCAATGCAATTTGTCGTTTGGGTCTTGACTTTATGATCCACAACTTCTTCAGCTCCTGATGTCCCCATGTCACATCACAGTGGTTTATTTCGCCACAGCTCTCATCACTTATTGGGGCAGCATGGCCTTCCCTACCAGGGTGTCAGCTCCACAAAGGCAAGGACTTTGTCTAGAATGTTATTGTGGCCACAGCACCCAAAGTAGGGCCCGGCCTCCGGAAGTGTACTGTCAGGGTTTGTTGAGTGAATATAATCCACAGAGATGCTCAGAAGGGTGCCCTTCCCTCACAGCAGTCTGCAATGCTGTCTTTCTGTTGTAGTTATCTCAGGCTGCTGTAATAAAATGCCGTAGACTGGATGGCTTGAAGGGCTGTGCCAGAGCGCCCATGCCTTCCTCCCTGCAACCCCCACCTGCACCATGTGAAGACTCCTTTTTAGACACAAAACACCCCAGGTCTTTAGCCCTATACATTTGTAAACACATCTTCCACCTGCCTGAAGTATCCAGATCAGGTCTAATCAGAGGGCTCTAAAAATGCTGCGTTAAGCATCTGACTTCTACCTGGGCATGGGGCTCAGGCTGGTAATCTCAACACTCTGGGAAGCTGAGGCAGGAGGACTGGAAGTGTGAAGCCAGCATGAGCAAGCAAAGTGACTTAGCAAGAGTCTGTATCAAAATAAATTAAGAAAGGGTTGGGGATGTGGCTAAGTATGAATGCCCTGGGTTTGATCTCTAGTACTACAAAACAATAGTAGCAGCAACAACAACAGCAATAGCAATTTCTTCACCTCCCAGTATATACCCACCACCCTGAGGCTGGCGTTTCTCTTCTGTTTTTCTGCTGAGGCAAACACACTTGCCTCAAGTGCTGACTGAGCATTGTCCAAGCAGATGCTAGGACAGAAAGAATCTTTCCTTCTTCGTGGTCCTCGGGTGATGTGAGCAACACCAGGGTCCAGGCAGCCGAGCAGAAACTGGGCTGCCAGACTGAAGAGGGCCGCCTGCTGCCCTGGGATGACCCACCAACGTCAGTGTCTCCACGCACTGCTCCCTTTCCTGTGACACTTTGTTGATGCAGCCCTCCGCCTGCATCCCCCCTGTTCGGTGCTCCACCCCTTTCTTCCTTTTCTCCATGAAGTATCTGCTTTGTTCATGGCAGTTCTGTGAGCACTGCTCAGGGGCAATGCCAAGCAAGAGAAGAGACCGCAGGGAGGCAGACCATGGGCTCCTCAGATGGAGGCACCTCACAAGGCGCCTTGTGCTTAGTAGGTGAATGAGACATTATGATCATGTGACTTGATTTTGATTGAAGTGTTTTTGAAAAGCACGAAGACCACCATCGCAGTCAGGGCTATTACTTTCAAGTCAAATTTTGTTTTGAAAGATTGGAGAGACCAGAACATTTGAAGATAATTTTAAACACTGTTCAAAACAAGGGTGGGGCACCATGGCCTTGGCCTCAGGCCATCGCCCCAGATCCCTTTGGCAAGAAGGCGTAAGCCACCAAGTAGTGTGGGATGAGCTGAAGGCTCTTCCCACTCCACGCAACCTGGGGGTGTGGAGAGTAACATTTTCAGGATGCCAAAGTGAGTGCTCTGAGGCAGGCGGAAGCTACAGCTGCCGGCTAGATGTTACTTATGAGTGCCTGGTGTACACTTTCCCTGCTGCTAGGTCTGGAGGCGACGGGGTTCTTTCCGGACTTCAATTCCCGCCACCCCTGTGATCTTCTGCAGACATTATTCTCGCTCCTCGGAGTGCTGCTCCTTTGACCTGCCTCCTGAAGGCTTATCCACAAGCTGAAGGCTAAGTCTTGGAGCCTCCTCTGCCATGGTTCCCCTCTCCCTCCACGAGCTTTCTCTTTCTTCCGAGTTCTCCTGGTGCTCACGTCCTGTGGTCATCAGTGTCTCAAGCTGAGGCAGACGGAGGACAAGCCTTCAGGTCAGGGGATCAGGACGTGGTGGACTCGACTCAGCCCCCTCCCAGGCTAAGGCCACAAGACTTTCGGATTTGGATTCTCTGTCGACTCAAGACATGGCCACCTAGGCCAAGGGCTTGTATAAAAGCTGTCTGCTATTCTCTTTCAGTTCTCAGCTAGATTCCAGTCTCCTTGGAGTCACGTAGAGGCCAGCACTGTGCTTATATCTATGCTGTTAACAAATACTCGTTTTGTGAAAAACAGAAAAGGGAGTAAGTGGAAAGATGATTTGAAAGGCTCAAAGCTCTTTCTTTTACTTGGAATTTGGGTTCTAGGAAAATATATTAGGATGATCATATAATATATGAGTAATAAGGAAATTTTGGGGAAACAGGAGTAAGAATGAATTTCAATCAGATATTAAAATACCCTTTTTAGATATGAAATAGTGCCAGATGATAAAAACACAAAATCTAGAAGCACACTGTTGTAGCCCAGGCTCTCTAGAAAGCAGAGCTTGAGACAAGGGTTAAGGTGGGGACGCATCATTTAGACAGTGAAAGGCATCAGCAGAGAGATGGAAGGAAAAGGGGAGCGGGGCAGGCACTCAGGAGGGAAGCCGTACACATGGCCCAGGCTGGCCGGGGAGAGACACATACTCTCTAGGTGTCTGTGCCTGGTGTCACTTTGTCATAGTTCTTCCTTTCTTCACTGGGACCCATTACC
>PVIC010013986.1:14836-37340 GCA_004025085.1 Thryonomys swinderianus
TGCACCTCCCAGATGTACAATTTACTGAGAGGGAGCCATGCTGAACGTCCACCAGTAGGCACCAGTGGGAGGATTGGACACAAGTGCACACAGTGCTGGTGGCTTAAGGGAATGCACGTGAAGTGGAATTATGGGTGGGTTCATTTTGCTTATTCATATATACACATGTCTCAACGATGAGCTTATTATTTGTGCAATGAAAAAACTCTCCACGTTTCTAAGATACTGTCATGTTGATGGGTGACTATGGCGAGGCAGAACTGATCAGATGAAAGGAATGGCTTCTTAAGAAGTGCTCTGCGCTCCCACACTGGGCTGCTTCTAGGCCCAGCAAGGCTGTTCCTCTGTAGAGTTTTTGCCAGTGACGGATATGTGGACAGGTGTGCCATATTTCTGAAGCCTCCTGCTATCTTGAATCCCAAAGTGTTCATTAGTGTTTACCTGGAGGTCCCAAACCTTAAACTGCATTAGGCAAGTTGTCCTTGGTGAGATCTTCTTTGAAGGTGGGGGTTGGACAGGAAAGGGGCTTCACAGAGTTACTTGGTGGTAGACATGGTTGGCTTTTTAGAAGTTCTTGGGCCTATATGTGTAGTCTGCTATATTCCTGAATTGGTGGCTTGAATATAAGTTTATCACAAGCTATAATAGGAATTCTTATATGCCTGTGGCAAATTTTTACCAGCCTTGGATGAATATACACAACCTCTCATTTGAGCATTGGTTGAGTGCCTACTGTGTGCAGACACTGTGCTAGCCAGAGAGCACACATTGCTGCTGCTGTGAACCTTGCCGGAAACACATATGACTCATCACTGCACATATCATTACTTTCTCAGAATCATGGTAAATAGTTAAAAAAAAAAAGCAGTGTATAGCAGGCAGCTTACTTGGTCCTAGCACTCAGGGTAACTCACCATGGGGAAAGTGGTATGTGAATAGTCATGGAAGAAGCAAGCATGGGTAGACAGAAGCTTGTCTGGGTCACAGAAGCATAACCAGAGGAGGTGCACCTTCTCCCTGCACCCTTCCTCAGTAGAGCCCCCCACTCATGGGCTGGTCAAGGTGCCATGTTGAAATGGTGGTAAGCTGCTGAGGGCCATCCATCTCCTTAGTAAATCCAGGTCTGGCATAACCTGGGCCTGCTGTGTCTGGACCCACTCCCCCGCCATCCACCTCCCTCCCCTCAGCAAGAGTCCTCCTCCTGGGAGAGATAAAGTCCAGAGTACTGTGTGGTGGAGATAAATCGCCAGCCTACAAAGTCAGAAGCGCCAAAGTGGGGTGCGATTACCCCTTTCATTATGCTTCTATAAGTCAAGCGAGTCTCAGTGTCAAACACTCATGTGCCCAATGGAAGGAACACAGTCTAATCAATTCTTGGGAAATACACTTAATTTGGGGTCTTCAGCTGGGTCAGGGATTTCCCTTTTCTTTTCTCTGTGGGACAGAGTGGGTGGGTTGCAAACAGGCATTGAATACTGCTGTCCAGAGACTTCCCGCTGGTTTTCTGGCCCTTATCGCAAACCAGGTCCCCATCCAGCTCTGAGCGCTTTCTAGTTGCCTGCACTTCCCAGATGCAGGGACAGGTGGTGGCTGCCTGAGTTGCTGTGGCATTCCAAGGCACTGTGGCCTGGCTGGGCCTGCCTCGTGGTTATGTCGGCTCTGCACTGTTCTCAGCATGGAGGCGCAGGGCCTCCTGTGCACCTGGGTCCTGCTAAGGCAGATGTCGTGGTGAGAAGCGGGCATCTCAGAGACTCTGACCAGTCACACTCCTCAGTGTTTTCCTCTTGACTCCCTCCTCTCCCCCAGGCTGCTTTGGTTGCTGTTTTTTTTTTTTTTTTTTTTTTTCGGTACCAGGGATGGGACTCTGGTCCTTGTGCTTTCAAAATAGGCATGGTACTACTTGAGCTAAATCCCCAGCACCCTTGAAGGGGCAGTGGGAATACTCAGATCGCACAGAACTGTTTGTTGCCTGGGTCCTGTTTCTTAACTTGAGAAAAGTCAGAAACTTGACACTGTGCTCTGCTTGTAACTTTTCCATAGATGCCTCGCCTGGGGCTGTCTGCACAACAGAAGGTGTGTATATGTGTGCAAGTATGTGTGTGTGTGTGGCACTAACTCTGTTTCCCCAGGTGAAAGGAACCTTCTGAGGCCACTGATGGTACTTCTCACATTGAAAGTGTGGCCCAAAGCGGATATTTAATCAAATGTTGATCAGATTGGTGGTTGTAGAGGTCATAGGCTTAGGATCCTGAAGGGTATCCTCCTGCAGGTGTGTGATGAACAGGAAACAGGATTTTGCTGAGACATACTATGTGCCAGGCATCGCAGAGAGATAACTACCACAGGCCTCCAGCCCCCAAATAGCTCCTGTTTTACTGGTGCAGTCAGAACAGATGCTTATATGACAGCCTGTGGTCCAAAGATTCGTGCCTAGTTGGGGCAGTTTGTTTCCTAGACAGTGGGATTGAGAGAAATATGAACAAGATGTGAAGTAACAACAAAGGAGAGAAAAATTTGCTGGACCTAGAGGATGGCTTTGGCCATAGCCCTGAGAAAGTGGAGTCCAACCCTCAAGCTGCCACACTCACGCTGATTTTCCCCGTGTATTTTAGACTGATGGTCAGATACCTCAGAGGCTGAGCTGCAGGGACCAGGTTGCTAAGATACTTGGGTGCAGTGGGCTGGGAGGAGCCTCCTGACAAGTAGAAAGTACATGCTTGTTACATGGGGGAATCTGCACTTTTATCTTGGATATTTGTCCCTTGTGGGAAAACCAACCCTTTTTGACTATATCGTTCATATTTCCATAAGAGCCAAGATGTTGGATATGGATGGGAAATATCCAAAATTTTATGTGGCAAATATTGCAGATCAAATGAAAACGTGACCCGGTAGGAGGCAAAAAAAAAAAAAAAAAGAGGATTTGGGCCATGATCTTCTAGGGGCTGAATTCTCAGAGGTTTTCTCACTTTGACAGTCTGGAAATCACTAAGTCATGGTTGTGGCACAGAAATTCTGCTATCGAGGTCAAAAAGCCATCACAAGGGGTTCACAAATACCTTTGCTGGCAACATGTGGCCACTGTATTCTAGAAAAACCCAAGAGCAGACTTGAGAATCTAGGTCCACCCTCCATCACATGGTTTTACCCAAATACCTCATTCATTTACATCCTTCCATCTAGTCACCTGATATTTGTGGAAGCCCATGTGCCTGATTTCTTACAATGACTTCTGAGAATTTTCAGAGCTTCCCTTTCACAACTGACTCACAAACCAGGAATAAGAAAGCCCATGGCTCTATGGCTTCATACTCCTTTTGCTGGGAACACAAGGCTATCTTAAGTCCCTGGAACTCTTCGAAGCTGGGGGGCTGCTGGTCAGACTTTGGGAGTTACACATCTTCTCACCTGGGATCCAGTGACAGCTTCGGAGCCCAGGACTTTGGGCTCTGCAAGTGTGTGCGCTGCCTGCTGGGTGGGGAAATCACTTCTGTCTGGGCAGGGCCAAGTCTTTGGAGAGGAAGGAGGTTGGAGGCAGCCAGCACCTTCTGTGTGCACCTGGCCAAGAAGCCCCTCGGGAGTGGCCACTTCCTGCTGCAATAATTCATCACAGGCGGGTTCACAAATGTACTTAAGAAAGAAGGGATGATCTATTTTGTACATGCTCCTTAAAGGGATTCCATTTTAGCTCCAATTGTAATTTTTACCTTTTTCAGTGGAATTTATTGACACAGTGCCTAGCTCAGCCCTAGTTTTCGGCAGCCCCCTTTTGTCTGCAAGCACACACACCAGCAGCTTAATTTGTCATAGCCCTGGAGGTATCAGAACTAATGAGCTTTGTTTGAATAGACTTTTTCCAGTTCATCTAGCACACTTTGGGGTAATCACTCAGTTTCTGTTTGCTTCTGATCCGAGGCATTGTGGGAAATATAAGAAAATAATGGTTAAAAAAGCAGTATAAATTGGTAACAGCCACATTTTCTGCAAAGCCCTGAAGATGTGATTTTTTTAATTTCACCACTTATTGAAGTATCGAGAGTACTCTAAGTACAACCATTACAATATAATATCAGAAGAGAATCTGATAAAATGCTATTTTTCAATTAGCTGGGAGTTTATACTTGGCCTTCTTTGAGCAGTTCATAGCTAACATATCTTTAAACAATCTAACCTCTTAAGGTTGGGAAGTGGACAGATAATAACTGTGAACACATAAGAGCGTGTCAGCAGAGAGGATTAAAAAATCTATTACTGGGATTACATACAGGAATGCTTTTTATTGGTTGAACAAGTATATTTTTATTTCTAAAAAAGCAGCTCCTTATATTTCTTCTTACACCACAAAGCAGGTGGTGGAAATGAAGAGCTGACATTCAACACGACAAGGGTGAGGGACACCTGCTTTGAGCCCTCTTCCTAGGTGGGCTGTGGTTTTGGCCACTCAGTGACCCTGTGAGAGGCTGCAGGACCCTCCTCAGGGACCGTGCGAGGCTCTCTGGGGTGAACAAGGGAACCCAGATCTCAGGTGCTGAGCCTCAGGCTGCCGCAGGTGCTGAGCAGGGCAGCAGCGAGGCTATGGCCATGGTGGGTGGAGCCAAGTGGAGCTGCCAGTAGGGGGTGGACCCAGCCCCAGAGGGAGATGGGTCTGATGGAGCTGTGGAGGGGAGGGCAGGGAGGAGTCTTTTCTGGGCTTCAGTCATCTCATCTGTACAGTGAGCTTTTTTTATTCATGTCTGAGCGACTTGTGCAATAAAAAGTGCCTCCAAGTCCAAGCCTTCACTCGGGGGTTGTTGGCCAAGTCCACTGCTTGGGCCAGTTGTCCACTTTCCGCTGGGCTCAGTCCTGTGTCTGCAGTCAGAGGGGAGCAGATGGGTGGCGCTGGTAGCCTGGGCTGCCTCGTTCGTGTGTTCCGGATTGCTTGGAGGTGCCAGAGGCCCCTGGGCTCTCCTCTGCCGGACTGCCTTCCTCCAGCGTGGGCCAGGATGGGACAGACAGTGGGCACCAGGCCTGCCCCTGCCTGGCTGCAGTCATTGGTAGACCCTGGATCTACCCTGTACTTCTCCCTCTTGCAGAAGTTATCTCTGTCCACATCCAGGGACAGAGCGTGCTCTCTAATGATAACCAAAGCTATGACTGCTATTGAAACATTATTCGTAGTGCTCTTATTTCAAAGAAAAGAATAAGATGCAGGGAAAACTCCACATTGGAAGCATTCTCAGTATCCTTTTTAAAATAAGTTTGGAGAATAATGTCACAAGTGGTAGAGACCACATGTATGCTGGTCTCAAGGGCCAGGGTCTCAGCAGTGACCCCTCCGTGTGTTTCATGCTTTCCCAATACCGTCACCTGCATTCTCTCTTTCACACTTCCAAATTAACTCTATAAAATAGAAAGGGGATTACTTTATCCCATTTAATGGCTGTGAAGACTGAGGCCTAATGAGGATTTTTGTCCAAAGTCAGTTACTGAATAGGGGAACCCGATGCTGGGGTTAATCTTCCTTCTGCTCCACCTCTGTTGCCTCTCAATCCTGACTCATCATCAGTGGAGGCTCGCCATGACCCTCAGATCATTGTCTTTTCGAACGGAACCTATTTGGCTCTTATTTAACCATATCATGCATTGTTTTGGAAGACTAGGCTTTGCACTGTGAGCTATCCAACAGCTAATTTGAAATGAAAATCACCCTCTTTGCAATTGTCATTGTCAGAATCTTTCTGAGGTACATTGCCAAGTACTAAGTCAATGAAAAATGTCCTGTGAGCTTTCTCTCTGGGGATCCCCTTTTAATTTAAATAAGGTCATTTTCTCTGGGATTTTCCAGAGATGGCCACATACACATACTCTCAAGAGTCACGCTCTAGAAAAGAATGCTGTGATTTGAGATTTGTTTCCCCTGTAATTTCCTGAAGCTCCCGAGAACATTTGGCATGTGTTCAGACCTCCTACCCTGGGTGGATGACTTGATACACCTCTCATTTTAGGTACACCTCTAACAATACCCATCAGTAGGGCGAATCTCAGGAGGAGTTCAGGAAGCACAATCAGGCGATGTTGGCCAATGTCCATGGGCTTGCAGAGATCCAGGTGTTTCCTTACTCGTTAGGAGCAGAGAGTGATTGGCCACTAGCTTTTGGTTGGTCTCTAACTTGATTTGAATCTTTCTGCAAATCACTACTCCCCTCTGAGCCTTCGCTTCCTCATTACAGGACCACATCCTGTTGCTGAAAACTATATGTGGTGTTGCTCAAGAGGGTGGACAAGGTGCTTGTCTCTTCTGTGGCAGAGGAAGGTTTATCTTTTCCTCCCTCATAGAGAATTTGGTTTTTCAGTTAATTTGTGGCATCCGGGACTATGAGGTGTAGTAATTCGGAAGTATTAACAAGACCACCAGTGTTTTCAGTTTTGTGTGATGAGTGGCAAAGCAGATATTTGGTTAATTTCACATAATGAATTCTTGCAGCTTAAATCATATATGCAGAGTGAAAAATGCTATTGAGAAATGTTGCCTGAACTCACTCAAACTTGTGATATTTTAAAAAATGATTTCCTAAATTGTGAAACCTGGTGCTTTCTGATTCATAGATTTTTTTGAAGCTAAACCCTTCTGTTTTCTCTAATCCTTAAGTTTAAGGAGCAGAACACTTTGGATTGAAACAATCCTGGGAGAAAGATGCCCGATTATAAGGCTCTTTGTCAAATGTCTTCTCTCTTTACTGGCACAGTGACCTTGGTGGTGGGCTCATCCTCAGGCAGCAAACTCAATCTGGGTTCCTTCTCCCTATTTTAGGCTATGGAAGCTGGAGAGACTCCAGCTTGGGTCTCTCCCAGCTTTTAGGAAGGTGAATGTTTATTCCAAATTACCTATGCATTAAAAACAGTCAACTCTTTCGGTTTTTGTATGAGCTGTCAGGATATATTTTTTTTCCCCCCAGGTGTAGAGAAGAAAAGCTGAGTGATGCTTTGGCCCTACCCTGTGGGAGTTGATCTTGGTTCTCCATCTTCAGCAGCTTTATTCCACTGCTAGATATTTCTGCATTGCAAATAGATTAGGAACTCCTTGAGAGTAGGAATCATAGATTCTTAATTGCTTATATACCCCCAGGGCCCAGTAAATACATTTTGGCACTATTATGGACCAGATTTCTTCGTGGATTCTCACCAGTTTTGTTTCAAAGGGGTCATCATCGAATTGCTGTCCTGTGTGGGAATTTTGTGACCGGGGCTGATACTTATCCATGGATGCTGTCCATACTGGCCATCTAATCCTAAAGGAAGGAGACTCAGCCTTGATATTTACATGGTGATTTGACTTCCTGAACCGGGGATTTTGTTCTTCCAGCCCCAGGAGGGCAGGTGGAATCCACTCTGTGTGCTCACTGAGAAGCTCCGAGTCCCCCTGACTGTGAGCTTCTGAGTCCGTGGGTGGTGCTCATCCCACCGGGTCACACTTCCTCAGCCACAGAACAGAGCCTAAATAATTCAGTGCCAGAGCCAAGCACTGTGTAGATCCTGAGGAGTTCTGGTGACAGCTGTCCTGATGTTTATGGAGGAGATCAGGATGGAGAGAGGCCAGGAGGTCGCAGCAGAGTATTTTCTTGGCTGGTGATTGGCAGTGGGATAGCCGTGACTGTGGAGAAACACTTAGCTGGGGACTCCGTGCAGCCTCTGCTCTCTCCTCCATGCCTGTGTGGGCTACTTGTGGTCACTGGCAGGACATAGAGCGAGGACCCCCTGCAGTAGCAGAGCACCTCTTTCTCTGACAGGCACCTCTGGGATGCTGCAAGGCAGGGAAGGGTCACTCTGGAGAGAGAACGCAGCCTCAGGGAGTGGGACAGGTGGGGCTGGTGCATTTGTATGCCTGCCTTGCCCTCACTGATTTTAGACATTTATGTAACTTCTCAAAGTCTAAGGAGTTAAAAAAAAATCCAAAATAAAAGAAAACAACAAACAAAAAGAAAAGCAAGGGGAGCTTGGGCTCAGTGTTTCGAAGTTGCAGCGGGGTGGACCTAGGCTGGGTCAAAGCCCAGCAGCTCTTCAAGAGCTGGTGGGGGGAGGTCAGTGAGGGTACAGCATCCTTCTGACTTCCTGCCCTTGGGAATCATAGGTGCCTCCTTTACCACCACTGAACAGTGAAGATGCCTATAACCAATCATTACGGATGGACTTGTGGTCATCAACTGAAGGGTTCTGGGCTGGGTTTGGCCCCTCAAAAATGCTTGTAGTTGGCTAGCAGAGTATATTTTTCTTTTCAAATGCCATTCTGCATTGTAAAAGAAAGTTTCTGAAGGAGCTGAATTTCCAATCCTCACTGATAATTTGGAATATCTGGCTATAGGGCTCAGCTTTCAGTCACAGCAGCGTGGACGAGTGGAGGTGTCGTTGCGTCTTTTAGAGAAGCGCAGTCCCTACCAAGACCTGGCATCGACATCAGGCTGGACCAGTTGCTGTTTCTACTGCAGTGCCTGTTGTCATTTTCCCTCCTGGAGAGGAAGAACTCTTGGTTTCCGGAAAACAGAGGGACACGGAAGATGGGCTTTTCTTGTGTCTACATCACGCCCAGTGGAATCTCCCTGTCCAGTGGCCATTTGCATCTGAAAGGAGTGGGATGGAGAGACTTGCTTTAGGAGGAGAGTGTTCTGAGGCAGGTCCATCAGCCACACTGGAGGAGTCCAGAAGGGCGGTGCAGGGCGTGAGGCAGGAGCCAGTGTGCAGAACCTGGGTCATGTCAGGTCCGGCTTATTAAAATGCAGCTGGAGAGGGCAGCCTGGGTTCTCCAGGAGACCTGAGGCCCATTGCTTCAAACCTAAGCCTCTGTCAGGTGAGGCCCCACTTCCAAATCCTAAAATGACAGTTTTCCACTTGCCAATGTCGTGTTAATAAATTGGTTACGAATGCAGAGTTAAATGAAGCAGGCAAGCAGTTTGCATGTGTGTGCGCGTGTGTGTGCGCGTGTGTGTGAGTACATGTGCATGTGCATGTGTGATACACCATGGTTTCTTGGAGTTGAGGAAAATTGGTCAGCCTTTCTGATAGTTTGACAACAGAACAAGGGGCATTTTGAACACACACACACACACACACGCGCGCACGCACACACACACTCCACATCCCCCTTTTAAAAGGGGGTGGTTAAGGAGAGTGTGGCTCTAGAGGAGGGTGAATAAAAGCGAGTTTCTTTGTGGGAGTCTCTGCTCCTTGGGGCTCCCCTGGGGACAAAGGCCTGGGGAATCTCCACACAGCCTGCACCCTGAGGCCACTCTTGCCCCACCTCCCAGACGTATCCACCATTGGCGAGTGTGGGAAACGGGAAGCCACTGGATCAGAGTAACTCCTTTAACCTACTAGTATAAAAATGCAAATTTAAAGCAAGCAATTAAAAATAGATAGAAATGAGAGATTTCTGTTTTGCCGAGCAAGCTCTCTGCAGCACTGTCAGAGCGCTGGGCGATTTATCTGGGTTCCGGCAGAGGTGGCCAGACCAGATTTTGATAAAGAGCCACAAATCTGTCCCTCTCCTGCGACTCGACACACACTCCATTCAAGCTGAAGCGGCTGCACAATCCCTTGCATAATTTGGAGTTAATCATTTGTACTTCACAGCCTCTGAGAGGCCTTAGACTTGGGAGGTGGGGACAGATTTGGCTTTTTAATCGCCTTGTATATTGTGCGGCTCGAGATAAATGACACCGACGGTCTGAAATCTACATTCTTGCTTCTGATGCAAAACTGTAATTAATTTTGTGCAGTGTTTCAGAATTGATCGTGGTCACTTGAATTTCTAATTTTTCATTCACTTCAAAGACCCTGGCTTTTTTTTTTTTTTCACCCTTTCCTCTTTGCTTTAAGGAATGCACTCAGGGACGGTGACGCTTGTATACTAAATGACTCTCTTACGCCTCTTTTTCAATAAGGTGAAACAGAGGTCAGGGCCTATGGTTCTTGTTTATCTCTTGGCTTGTATTCAGATATATTTTCTGACATATAGGAAATACCATCAGAACTTATTAAATTATACCTAAAGAGTTTGGTGGCACTTATGTATTGTAAAAAGCTCAAGAGGCTTCATTCACACATCCTATTCAGTATAAGACAATTAAGCACAATTTAGGCAATAATTATCCTAATTAACTACACTGATGTTTGTATTCAAGATTACAGCAACACTGTATCAGTTCACTTTTTAAATAATAACAAGGTTTCTTAATTTTTCTGTATTGATAGTTGTTGTATGGAATTCTTTGTTTGGTATATTTTACTGTAAAAATATTTGTCAGTGAAAGATTGAACAATATGAATGAATTTGATTATGCCATTGTCAAAAGCCCCATGCATCACAATTTCTTGTTTTTAATCACTACTGTAAACCTTGCAGCCGGAGGGCATAGTTTTAATTTGGGTGTCTTACTAATGAAAAGAAAAAAATAATTGTTTTGCCAGGATTTAATAATAAGCAATAAAATCAGCCAACCAGATTTTACCTCTGCATTCAATCTCTTTTTTATTATAAAACATTTTTGTCCTTTTTTTAGATTACAGGCGTAGATACTGAACATTTTACTAATAAATATTTCAGTTTGCTTATGGAGGCTAATGCTGTCATCTGAATATGGAATTATATTTCTTTCATGCTTCATTATCATTTCATGGTAGTAATGACAGTGAGGCGATGGAATATTTACAGGCTTTTCAGAAGACATTTATCCAATACATCCCCTGAAGGGCACCTGGGCTTAAAGATACATTATCCTTTTGTTAAGCTCTGCCCAGAATCCCAATTCCTAAGTGAGCCAATCAGAAGCATCTTCCCTCCTTCAGTACTTAACACATGAATGACATTTCCTTCCCTCTACCCAGCTGTTAGGGCATTCATCCTGAAGTTAAGGTAGAAAATGGGACTGTGGCCTCTGGCGTCACTATCTGTGAAATGGGTATGCAGTTCTTGCCCTCACTGTTGTCATATGGTTGCCTTTGGCCTTGGCCTTTGGGTGTGACCTTGTTCTACTTTTCTCTGGAATACAGTTGTTACTTCCATTTAAATGATGTTCTAGATGGTTTCCAAGGCTCTGAGACTCTGTTTTATGAATGGACGCCACAGCCAGAGGTGGAGGCGGTGAAGAGAAGGTGTTTTGGGGAGCTGATGGGAGCTAACCTGTGGGTACAGGAAGGTGTTTAGAGTACTGGTTCTCCTGAGGTAGGGGAGGGGACTCTTGGGAAAAGTTTTCGTGGAGGACAGGGTTTCCTGTGTTCCTTGAGGGGTCAGGCAGGGGCTCTCCAGGGCACCTAGGCAGGAGGTGAGCACTGGGGACCGTGACAGCTGATGGGCAGCCACTTCGAAGGTCTCTCTGCTTAGACTCAGGCCAAGTTTTATAACCTGAGCTGTGATTTTCCTTTGAAATCTCCAATTTAAAGTGTCAGCACATATTTAAACTATGGTGTGCCGTGGGCTGTGTTGAGGCCTGCGAGCTGCTGGGGCTTGACTTCTACTTCAGGGACACCAAGAGGGCCTTAGAGTAGTGTTTGCCCTGACCTGGACACAGTGGGGAAGTATCCAGCAGTCGCTGCCCGGGCCCCGTTAGCGGGTCTGTTCAGCTGGCTGCTGCCCCGCGCGCAGCAGTCACTCACTCCCCGGCGAAGCCCTCATTTTGCTCTCACTCCCGCTGCACCGGGAAACCCCAGGGCATGGGCCCTTCCCTGTCTCATGAATCTCCCTGCTTCATCCGGCCCTTGTGCTTTAAAAGGCATTAGTTGTCTAATCTCACACGAATCCGGCCTCTTCTAATTGTTCTCCTCCTGGAAAAACTGCCTTTTATCGGGGCTGCAAGGATGGCTATTTTGTCCACTTCCGGTTCTGTTCTGCTTTGTCCCAGCTTTTGGAAATTATCAGCCTGAAGACCCTTCCGGAAGGGGACTGAGCTGTTGACTGCCGAAGGAATCCTTTGTGCTCTTTCCCAGAACTGAGGAAAGGACCAGGGTCCTGCTTGCTCCGAGGGGCTGCCGTGCACTGGACTCAGCGAGCAGCCTGGGGCTTAGCGGGATGTGATGCTTCTGCTGAGCCCACCAGAGAGTCTGCGGCCCAGGGCTGGCGCCCGAGGGCAGAAGCCAACGAGTTCCATTGGCAGAGGCGCCCTGTGACGATGAAGCCGAAGGACCTAGTTCCTCCTCACGACATAGCTATCGAGGCAACTTGAGAGGCGGAGGCTTGCCGGCACGAAGGAAGTGGAGTCGGAGTGAAGCTCTCAGCAGCAGCCAGAGGGAGCCAGGTCTGAGTTACTGCTGATCCTCAGATGGGCGCCTGCTCTGTCCACTGTGTTGGGGTCGCTGCTGAGGTCAGAGTCCCCAGCGCATTCTTTTTTTGTTTGTTTGTTTGTTTTTTGAGACAGGGTCTCACTTTGTAGCTCAGCATGGCCCTGATCTCACTATGTAGCCCAGGCAAGCCTGAACTCAGCAGCCCTCCTGCCTCTGCCTCCCGAGTGCTGGGATTACAGGTGTGAGCCACCATGCCCGGCACCGGGGCATTCTTGCTCACACTTGTATTTAGGCATCTGTATGATTAAGAAGCAGGAAGATTTCGGACTTTGGGACCCGGGAGAGATGAATCAGTCTGGCCACAGTTGGTCTGATAAAGGAAGCAGAAAGGAGGACTTCACAGTCTCCACCATCTTGTAGCCAGGCTGTCCTGAGGTACTGGTTCTGCACTGCGGGGGCAGGAAGGACTTGTCTGGTCCTACGGTGATGCTCCCCTGCCCCAAGCCTCCTTCCTTCCTGAGAAACCTTCCTCAACTTTAGCCTCATAGATCCATGGCCCCTGCATGCAGAGATGGGGTCTCCCCTCTACTCAGGAGCGATGGGTCGAGTTTTCCTTCAGGCTTTTGGGCTTGGAGCTCAGGGAAAAGAGGAGCTGGGGCAGGGGAGGCCCTTTCACGTGACTGTCTTAAGTTTGGAGCCTGTTTTTTTTTCTTTTCTCCCTAGTCACCCTCTCATTCTTTCTTGAGCAGTTTCAACAAGGACACCCTGAAAGGAGTTGTCAGATGAAATACTAGATGTCTTCTTCAATCTGAATGATCGATAACGAACAATTTTTAAGTATAAACATGTTTCAAACATGCACGGGGCATACACGTAGTGAAATATTTTTTAGTGTATTAGCTTTGTACTTAGTATAGGGCAAGTTATCCTTTTAGCATGTATATGTGAGACACAGTTATGTTAAAACAATTCCTTATTTATCTGGAATTAAAATTTAGCTGGGCAGTGTTAATTTTTATGGGCAAAACTTGGTGATTCTCACCGTAAGACTGTGAGATAGCCTCACAGTTGTTTATTAAACAAAGGTGTTTATTAAAGAAGATATTTCCTTCTTTTTGTATAGCTCTGGGTTGTCTCTTTGGGGTTGACATAGAAGTTATACAGGAATTCAGTTGTAGCTCCACAAATCTGGAAGATGCTCCATGTTACAGCTAACTGAGGATCTCATTGGATTTTTTTTTTTTTTTTTTTGAGACAAGGTCTTGGTTTGTAGTTCAGGCTGGCACCGAGCTCACTATGTAGCCCAGGCAAACCTTGAACCCAGCAATCCTCCTGTCTCTGCCTCCCGAGTGCTGGGATTACAGGCGAGAGCCACCACACCCGGCATCATTGGATTTTTGTGAGCTGAGTGGATTCTGGCCCCTCAGTCCCTATTGCTATAGGATAAGAGGTTGTATCTTACGGAACCTCTGTGCTAATGATCCACCATACCTGGTCTCCCCAGTAGGCACAAAGACCTCACAGATGTTGAATCTGCTCAGTCACAACCAGGCAAGACTCTGTTCCAGAGTTCAAGGCCTGCTCTGACCCAGGACAGTGGCAGCAAGGCCTCCTAGCAGAGTTCCGGGGTGGGGGAGAGGTCTCCCCCATAATTGTCTATCCCAGCCCCTAACTCCGTTCCGCATAAAGAAAAGGAAACATCTGGCTGAATTTGCAACACTCTTGGGGGTTGAGGATATGTGGGGAGGAATTTGCCTTTGTTATCTTGTTTCTTCTCATATTTTTTTTTTCTGATACTGGGAATTGAACTCAGGACCTTGCATTTGTGAGGTGGGTAAAGCACTGCTTAGCTACATCCTTTGCCCCTACTTCCCATATTTTCTATTTGTTGTAAGAAGTACTCTTTAGTTTTAGAAAACAAACATGTAATCAAGAGGTAATAAAATGGCCTGGGATCTAGAAATTTTTTTACTGAATGGCTAAGGAGCCAGCCAAAAAATGCATCCTCGACAATACAAACTACATCTCCAAAATTGTCCCCACTCCTGCCTGGGGGGTGGGGTGGTGGCACATTTCAGAAAACCCAGACCTGTGAATCTCTGAATCCAGTGGACCCAATTTCTCTCTGGGAGGATTTGCGTGTGTTATGTTTGGGTTAGAGGGAATCAGAGCTGGAGATTAAATACTTGCGCTATTCACCGATCCTAAGTGAAAGCCCAGAATGGGGGTAGAAGCTTCCAGCTTAAATTACAACAATGGCAATGTCAGTAAGTAGCTCGTTCACCTCTGGGCAGAAGTCATGCCCAGGTTTTGGTAGAAAGTCCAGGACTAAGTGGAATCCGGGATCCGAGGACACTGTCCCCTGTAGTCCCCCTCTGGCCACTAGCAGCTTCTTCCCAGTGGAGAAAGAGAAGACACATCATATTTTTGACATAGGGCTCCAATCACAAGCGAGCTGTGATGGCTACTGCAAATGTATCGATTTGTTTTTTTCTCCATAGACCCGTGCGCTGTTTGTAGGTAGAGGGGGAGAAAGTCTGAGAAGAGTGGAATCTACTTCTTAGAAGCCCGGGTTATCAAACTCATTAATCTACATGTCAAGAGGCTAGGAATGAATAATTGTGTGTAGAATTTATCTGCCAACATGATAGCTACTTTTCAGCTTTCTCCTCTGAGCTCCTTCATTGCGCGGCCCTTATTATACGCTTTGTCTTCCCCACCCGAGCCTGCCCGGGCAGCAGACGAGCTGGGCCTCAGCCCCTGTGAGGACACTTGCTTTGAAACATGACACCGTGAAGTCCTGCAGCCCAAGCCCACTCCTCTGAGAGCGTGGCCTTATTAGTGTGCGGGGCTGTCCTCGCCAGCCCAGGGTGGTGGCCAATTAGAAGCAAACCTAAAGCCCTCAGTCAGTGAAGGGGTCTCTTTTTCTGATGTGGTGGAAAGAAAAGGTGTTTTTTGGGTGTTGTGGTCTAACTGAGGACCCTGGATAACCTTTTCACCCAGTTAGAGCTGAGTAGTTCGGGGACAGCTGGACGGGGAGGTGGTCTTCCTGGACCCGTGGGGTACGGGGTGGAAGTTGGTCCTGGTCATTTGCATGAAGTATAAACCCACCTGTGGGAGCCTTGATAAAGAGCCAGAGGCAGGTAAGTTAAGGCAGTCAGCTGGGGGAGAACATCGGTAACACAGGGCTGATCTGAGGCTTTGGACAACCTGGTTTGTCCGTCTGCAAGTGAGAGGGGGCCTTGAGCACCATCCATTCATGACCCCATCCATCTCTCAGCTGGCCTCGGGAAGCGGCCGAGGGGCACCTGGAGAGGTCATTTTTGCCTCTCCTGTCATGGGGGTGCCGCAGCCAACTACTTTCCGCAGCGACCCCCTTGCCAGGAGCATCCCCCAGCAGTCTCTGCCCTGTCAGCTACATTTATGATGTGCTCATAATTAAATGTCCGCGCAGCTCACAGCGTGCTGACCACAGAGGGGCCATAAGCAGTAAGATAAATGAGACCGGGAGATGTAATATTGCTTCACTTGTGGGCTTCGGTTGATGTTAAAGATTGTCAGTGATAATTATTAATATGTGACCTGGTTGAGTCTTTATGTGAATGATCCCAATTTTAATAAAGTGGTAAACTCCATGGTCGCTGTGTCCGCACATCCTGCGTTTGACAGGTTCAGAATTTTAGGGGTGTCTCCTTTCCCACTGATTTGTAGGTGATATAAAAGTCCCTTCACAAGAACATCTGCTGAAATGCAATGGATGCAGCCTGGGGCTGAGAAGGAGCCCAATTGCATGACGTTTAGAGCACCTTATGCCCTCCAGAAGGAGACAGAGTCAGGGCCAGGCACGGGGGGTGGTGGTGAAATGTGTGTCCAGTAGCAGGAACATCAGCTCTGACCTCATCTTGCAGGGAGACGTTGGGTACTTCTCCTCCTGCTGCTTGTGTGTGCAGAGATGCCCCATCCAGCTTCTGCGTGCTTTGGTCTTATACTCCCATCCACATCTTTTCTCAGGGGGATCCTGTGGGGACTGGAGCTTGCTGGCCTGTCAGGAGAGACAGAACAGCAGGGGAATTCTGTCTCCCTCTAGCATTTCTGTGTGGCCCATAGCAACTGGCTCTGCAGGGTAGGATGCCAAAAACCCAGCATTGTTTGGATGAGGCAGAACAAGCCTTCAGCCATCATTTATGCAAAAATAATCCAGATACAGTTTGAGAAACCAAATGCAAATATTAAAAACGAACTTTTGAATAGAAGTTACATTATGTAAAAATTAATGACCATCTATGTATAAAACTGGAGTTTATTTAATAAGTGTCTGAGGAGTAGTTGGAGAAGAGATAGTCACCTGGTGTCTTGAAGGAAGTAAAAACGTTACATAGTGGTAAAAAGGAAAATATAAGACTCAATTACCCTTCTAATGTAAAAGTTAGACAAGGAGTTCAAATACTTTGGAAACACTTAAAACCATTTACTACTTGAATTCTAAACTGGATTTCTCTATGTATTGGAGACAATCACAAAGAAAATAAATTGCATAGATCTGAGGATAAGGCAGAAAAGAAACATAATAAAACATAACACAACAACGCAGAACAATGAGAATACAGTATATATCAGGCAAAACAAACCAAGAAAATATGGGGACATAATATTGGCAATAGAATAGAACTGAAAATAAAACAATATTTGACAACAGGGAAACTATTTTAATTAATGAAGGGCATTTTTTTTTTTCTGGCACCAGGGATCAAACTTGGGCCTTTGTGCTTTCAAGGTAGACACGGTACCACTTGAGCTAAATTTCTGGCCCAGTGTGTGTTTAACACTGAAGCTATATTGCTTGCTAATTTGTTCTTTCATGATTGAGTGAATACTTGACCAGGGCATGATAAGTCAGTGCTAGATAAGATGGATTTGATTCTTGTCTTCTAGGGGCTTACAGTCTGATGCTCTGAACCAGACCCTGTTCCTTACTGCTAAACAACATAGTAATGAAATGGAGTAAGCAGGATTGTTAGCAGTAGAAGAAGAAATGGGAAGATTCACCGTTGTAAAAAATAAGAAATTTCATTTAATATTTGGGAGATGTAATAGATAAAGATTCCAAGGATTTAGATGATTTCAAACAATGACATTTTTTCTTAAATTGAGATTTCTTTCAAAAACATGAGAGCTGTATTAAAGCCTATGACATTCACAAAGTAGTATATACTCTCTATAAATAAAGATTGCAACTATCTAAGTGGGAAGATTCCATATTTTACAGATGGCACAAAAAAGGGTAGGTAAAAATTTTAATTAACAATTTGTAAAATTATTTAAATTTAAAAAAAAAGTTTTGGTACCAGAGATCAAACTTGGGAACCTTGTGCTTGAAGGCAGGAGATGGAACCACTGAGCTAAATCTCCAGCACCCATTTGTAAAGTTCTTAAAGCTTCTGAAATTTGTCTTAAAACAAAAAAATCAAAACTATATTTAGAGCCCAGAAAATAACAACAATGAGAATATCATATATCAAAATTGATGGTTTATAGCCAAGGGCATATGGAGAGAAAAACATATAACCCTTAAATATCAACATTAATGAATATAGGAAAAATAAGTGAATTAAACATTTAACTCACAGTAAATTTGAAAGGCAACTACATTAGCCTAGGAAATACTGGTAAAGATAAGACACACTTTAGTAAATCAAAAAACAGATAGTAGATCACCAAATCTAAGAGTTAGAACTGGTCAGACTTGTACTAAGTTATTTGAGTAAAAGAATGGGTAGCAACATTAGAAAATTTAAAAAAAGAATGCATTCCAAAGAGCTAAAAAAGGTAGGAAATATATTTATATTATCCCAGAAAGCTTTATTGAAATGGATGATTTTCTAGGAAATTTAAAATTACTAATTTTAATTTTAGAATAGTTGAAAAACACGGAAAGAAAATGAAAACATGTTAAAACAGATGGTTGTACAGGAAATTCACTTAAATGTCTTAAGGAACAGAAAATGATCATGTTAATAATTATAGATGGAAAACTTACCAGTCAAGCATAATCTTTATATCAAAAGCTAGCAAGAGTGATGAATAAAATTGCAGGTTGACTTCACATATGAACATAAATATAAAGTAATTAAAAAGACACTACATTAAAATTTAAAAAATTACACCATGACCAATAAAACCTAAGGACACTGTTGGAAGGATTGCACCATTAGGAAATAGATAATAAAAAATTATCACATCAAGAATCTGTAATCATCTCCCCAAAAGACATCTCATAAAACTTAACTCTGGTACTGACAAAAGCTATGATTAAAATAGGAATAGAGGAATAGTTGATTTTCTCAGTGGTTCTCAACTGGAGACATTTTTGTCTTGAGGAAACATTTGGCAATTTTGGGGCACATTTTCACTGCTATGATTTGAAGGTGGTGCTCTGGATTGTGAAGAGGTACAAATCAAGTGTGCTGCTTACTAAATATCTCAAAATGTGCAGGGAAAGATTTTCCTCCCCTAGTGAAGAATCATCCAACTCCTAATAGTGATCATAGCAAGATGGAGAGTTGGTTCACATGACAGTTTAATCTCATAAGTACGATGAGTATCATACTTGAAACCGAAAACTTGCAGGAATTCCTGTTTCAGTCTTAAAACAAGTCTAAGATAATAATCCAATAAATAATATAATCAAAGCAATTAAAAGAAAGGATTAAGTACTGGAATGTTCAACCAATAGTATCATTTTGTGACAATATGAAAATACTTAAGGACATTATTGAAGATACTCGTATGCCATGTAAAGGAGTTCACTTATATAAAATCTTAAGTTAATGCGGGTGGGAGAATATATAATCAATAACTTTTCAGATAGAAATAATTTATAAAGCCATGATGGACAAAAGTAGGTACTTCAAAATGACCAGTTAAATCAATAGAAATGAACAGTCAACAAATAGACACAACTGCAGTAAAAGAAGATGCAGTAAAGAATATATGTAAGAATAGCTTCTCATGCCTGTAATTCCAGAACTTGGGAGGCAGAGGCAGGAGGATTGCTGAGTTAGAGCCTTGCCTGGGATACATAGTGAACTCAGGGACAGCCTGAACTACAAAGCAAGACCCTGTCTCAAAAAGAAAAAGAAAAAGAAAAAAAAAAAGAATAGCTTAACTGTTAAAAAGGACAAGATATACTAATTGTACATCATCATCTACTTAACAATAGAGTTTTGGAAAATATAAAACAAAAACTAATAGAAATATGTAAAGATAGTGACATATTACAATTGTTATAGGACAAATTTCATACTTCTTTAAGAAATAAATATTTCAGGGAGACCAAACTGAAGGCATATAGAATTTAGATGACACAATAAACAGCTTTATACTAGCAAACTTATAGTGCACATGCATTTCAGGCACACATAAATCATTCACACAAATTGATAGTATATGAGATCATAAAGGAAATCACAGCAAATTTGAAAAAGTAGAAATTATATAGGCTTCTTTATTCCCTGAATAAATGAGAAAACAACTAGAAGAGATTAAATCAATCGCTATAAATCATATACAGAAACACAAAAATATCTTGCATTAATAAGGAAATGAAAATTGTATACTACTTAGAAATAAGCCACTAGAGCATTAAATAGTAAAACCTATGAGATGTGGCCAAAGCAGTTATTAAAGGACAATTTATGGACATAAATGCATATACTAGGAAATGAGAGAAATTGAAATCAAATGCACCAAAATAATATTTAGCATACTAGAAAGAACAGAAACAACTAGAAAAAAATCAAATCTCCAGAGAACATAAAGAATAGAAAAATTAAAAACTGATAGTAATAAAATAAGATCAACAAGGGGAGTGAAATTGATAAAAAATCTTTAAGTTTGTTTAGGAGAAAATAGCATATGAATGAACAGTATCATGATGAGATAAAGTGGAATAATTATAGATACAGAAAGAATAGTGTTCTATCAATAACAGAAAATAGTTGAAATATTGATTTTCTAAAAAACATTGGAATTAACAATCAACTCAAGATGTAGTAGATACTCTAAATGTGGTCTTTCTCTTGACATGGGGAAGTCAGTTAAAGATATCCTTTTATGAAAATGTTTAAGCTCAGATGGTTGTATTATTTGGCTTTATCACACTTATAGAAAATAGATAATTATTATGCTGTGATTTGGAAAGATACTTTCTCAATTAGCATAAATTTGCTATTGCAATCCTAGCAGAAGCCAAAGCATTTTGCTCAAAATTATTCTTTCATAATCAACAAGAGTCTCCTCCTCAAATATTTGTTTTCCATATGGGTTATAAAAGAAAAATTATTAAGGGAAATATATCTATCAGAGATCCATACCAGTGGCTAAACTTGAAGAATACTTTCACTGAAAGCATAATGAAGGCAAAGTTTCCTATCAGTTCAGCACTGAATCTCATACTGGAGTTCTGACCCACTACTATACAACAAGAAACAAATTAAAAAGTCACATAAATAATGAAAGAAAGAGATTATATCATCATTTTGATTTTTTCCAGCCAACCTCTCTAAGAAAGGGTAAGATACAACCAGTTGAGAAATCACTAGTTATTAAGAAAATTTCATATAGTGACCAAATACAAAATAATCATAGAAAAATGGATAGCTTTGGGTACACAGGTACTGTCTCATGAGAAAAAGCAATAGACAAAATTACTCGATTCAGTTAGCATGAAAACTACAAAATGTCTAGAAAAAAACCATTAGATTAGTGGAAGGCATAATAGGGCCAAGTAAGAACTATCAAGACACATTGTAATCATGTATTAATTTAAAGTAGGATGGTATCAATGCTGAAGATTTGACTAGAGCAGTATAATAGTCTGGAAAAAAAAACCCTGTTTCTATTCATATTATTTTGTGAAAATAGTGTTCCATATTGAGAAAAAGAATGAATAGATTGTATGAAAATATTAGATACCACTTGGAAATGAGCCTATTTTATAATAGTCTATCATCTGTCCTATCTATCTATCTACCTATCTATCTATCTATCTATCTATCTATCTATCTATCTATCTATCTATCTATCTATCTATCTATCTACCTTCCTACCTACCTACCTATCTTTTGTAGTACTGGGGATTAAACTAGGGTTTAGCACAGGTGCACTGAGCTTACATTCCCAGCCCTTTGAAGTATTATTTTGAGGTAGCATCTGGCTAAGTTGTTCAGTACGGGCTGGAATTTAATATCTTCCTGCTTAGCCTTCTCAGAGTTCATGGATTAAAGGTGTATATGACTACACCTTGCTGAACAAAACTGTATTTTTTGTATTACATTACTTGTCAAAGTTAAATTCCAGTGCTTTACAAAAATAAAATTTTAAAGTTAGTGAAAAATTATAGTACATGAACTATAGAGGTAAATAGAAATTGGCCTTAATAAAATTGCAAGCTCCTTAAACCTTGATCTAGAAGTAGAAAGTGGACTGTGTCCTCTGGAGGCCAGAAGGAGTAGGTGGGAGGGGAGATGGAAGGAGGCTGGATAATGAATATTAAAATACAGTTGGATAGAAGGAATAAGTTCAAAAGTTTTATAACTCCATAGTGTGATAAAGTTTACAACAATTTATTATGTGTTTTATAAAGCACTAGAGGAGAGGAGTTGGAAGTTTACCAGTACAAAGAAATGATAAATGTTTATGGGGGTTGAAATGCTAATTGCCTTGGTTTGATCGCCACATTTTGTATACCATATCAAACCTATCATTACACACCAAAACGAAAACAGAAACTTCCATATGACAAAAGATACTCCAAACAAAGTTTAAGAGTACATGCTAGTGGAGATATTTACAACATTTGTAATAAGCATATGATTAATATCTAACATATGTATAAAATTTGGAAATAAAAAGTAAAAATTGGGCTGGAGATTTAGCTCACTGGTTCCAGCACCTTCCTAGCAAGCACAAAGTCCCTGGTTCGATCCCTGGTAACCACATACAGCAGTAAAGGGTGTGGTGACTCATGCGCACCATCAATCAGTACCACACACCATAGTGCCAGTTGTGATGGCTCATGCCTGTAGTCCCAGCACTTGGGAGGCAGAGGCAGAGGCAGGAGGACTGCTGAGTTCTAGGCTTGCCTGGGCTATATAGTGAGCTCAGGGCCAGCCTGAACTGCAAAAGAAGACCTTGTCTAAAAAAAAAAAAAAAAAAAAAAAAAAAAAAAAAAAAAAAAAAAAAAAAAAAAAAAAAA